>WOGJ01298345.1:0-10783 GCA_015342185.1 Leptinotarsa juncta
TGTAACTCGTCACTAGATGGCGCTGTAGAACAAATTTTTGAAAGCACTGTTCTATAATGCTGCGCACGCCTAAGTTCGTTGATTCTGATTCTGTCAAAACATTGGAACAGTAGCGATACAGCAACATAGTACTAGTTACAATATAAACGTCATCGCATCGAAAACTGTTTTGAAGAATAGTCCTATTTTGGAAGACCACTAGACATTTAGAACTGGAAAAGGAGTTAGAACAAATTTTGAACAAACCTGTAGAAAAATCCATAAATATTTGGAACGATTCAATTTCCGAAAGCAGAAATGACAGGTGACCTCAATTTTAGAAATACCCCCATTTAAAAACCAGGATATTTCCAAGGCGTCGGGTATGAGAGTTGCCTGACTAAAACTAAATTGGTCCAGTTTTCGAATGTTGTTCACATGCACCGTGCCCAATAACACCCTAACGTGTTATTTTTGTTATTGAAAGAAAACATGAAACGACCGCGGAGAATGTAAATTTTGTCATGCATACACATTATACGCCAATAATCATCGCAAGACAATTTTTCTATGGCGGACTTCTGTTCAGATACGTAATTTAATGTTGAAAAGAAAATGCTGATGATGATGGCATTAATGCTGCTAATTTTTTTCAAAACTTTATTTCTTTCCAAAACTTTAATATTTTCTCTTTTTCAACTTATTACTTACTATATAATGTCGTTAAGCCATTTTCAGTCAATTTTTCTCAACGAATTCAACTGAACCAAAGCCAAACAGCCAGAAAAATTAACCAAGCATTTGGTAATGATAGTGTTAATGAACGCACTATTCGACGTTGGTTTGGAAAATTTCGTCCCGGAGATTTTAGCCTTGAGTCCAGAAGTGGTCGACCTACAGTAATCCAGGACAAGGAGGTGAGAACTAACTGGTGGAGAGTAACCCATCACAAACGATGCGTGGAATGGCGGAAAAATTAGACGTGGCTCCCATTCGGTTTTTGATGGTTTGAAACTTATTGGAAAGGTAAATAAGCTTGATTTGAACGATCGACATAAATTGTCACGTTTCGAGGTCTGTTCTTCTTTGCTTTCGGGCAACCAAAACGATCCTTTTTGGATCGAATCGTCACGTGCGATGAAACGCGGATTCTCTACGACAACATGAGACGTTCAGGATAGTGGTTGGACACCAATGAGCTCCCAAAAAAATCACCGTTACTGTATGGTGGTCACCGGCTGGCGTGGGTCATTTTAACTTTCTGCAACCGGGCGAACCATCCCAGAAGAGTTATATTGTGAAGAAATCGAATAAGTGTAACGAAAATTGCGTCAGCATCAGCCGGCACTGGTCAACAGGAATGGTCCGATCTTGCTCCACGACAACGCCTGTCGTCACATTTCAAAATTCACCGTCCGAAAAATAAACGAATCGAGTTTCGAAGTTCTGCCTTACCCACCAGCCTCCCCAGAGCTTTCGCCAACCAACTATCATCTTTTCAAGCACTTCAATAACTTTCACCACTAGAACCTTGGTCAATCAGGATAAGACAAAAACCAACTTCGTCAACTTCATAGAATTTCGAGTACCCAAATTTTATGCTGGTATTCAAATAGCACTTATTCGATTAAACTGAATAATTCTTTTCTGAGAAACAGACGTTCATAATCTGAATCTGAGAAATAAAAACATTATCTGAATATTTCTGTTGGAGTACCTGATCACAAGGATGTGTGTGTTCCTTGTTTATTCGTTTTCCACACCACCGCACCAAACAATTCGAAAAATCACTCTCGTACAATTCAATAAAATCATATAATCTACTTGCTGAAAATATTGAAACAATGTCCGTGGCCAGGTTTCGTGGCCACAGAAGAAGGAACTTTTTGAACAGACCAAGTGCTATTATTTTATGAGTAAACCCTTTGGAAAAATAAAAATAATTGAAAATTCATAACCATATCGGGTCTCATTAAATATTTTAACATTCAATGAAAACTTGTAATGTAAACAAAATTCATTGAGGCAATAAGAGACGGGAGAAAAAAAGATTATCTAAGCATGCCGACGTAAATAAAAGTGGCACTTGTTAGTGAATGAAGGACAATGATCGCATTATCGCAATACGTCAACATCAAGGACGAGGTCATTGCTAGTAAATACAAGCCACTAGGATACGAATCACAGCAAAGAAATTTTTGAAACGAATAAAGCAAAGAACACAGGTAATCCAACAGAAAGTCAGATGAAAATGAAAAAGTACTAAAAATAGTGAATGGTGAATTGTAACTCAACTATATACGTTTATTTGAGTAACGTTCAAATTGTTTGTTTCAATCACATGCATTTTGTGGAAAGTGTTCAAAAGTAAAGTACAGTAAATATTTCACATGGGAAAAATTGTATTTCCTTTTTTCCAAAAACCGTTACAATCCCAGCCTCTTGCCTAACATATAAAAACTTGTCGAGAATCATTATACAAAATAATATTGAAAAAATATATCAGTTCAAAAACTACCATCACATCTTAAAACCCAATATCGAGGCATACATATTCAATGTCATATAACTGGATTTCGAGCATTTTTTTGGAAAAATTCCGAATTTACCAAGTTCTAGAAAGTGTAGCAATAATACGATTTGATATCATTTCTCTTGATTGAAGCACATGAATGTTCAGTATGAGCAAGTACACAACAAACCACTCTCAGAAACAGTTTATAACAATGTAGTATGATATAGAGTACCCACAGCAGACTGCTCTGCGAATGATTTAATTTTAATTATAGGAAATGCACTTATTCACTAAAAAAACCACAGAGTATAAATCAAAATAATTTGTTTTCTTTCACAAGTCTCCTTGTTCCTGAGACCTGCCTGCGCCTGCAACTGGACACTTTTCTCTATGGGTACAAATGCCAAACCATCATCATGTACATTCAAGATGTGATTTCAGTTACTCATATGAATTTTAAATTTCTCATTTGTATTTATGGATATTTGATATTTTGAAAGGACGAAATTATTTGCAAAATAAATTAATCGCGAGTAAAGATTGAAATTATAATTTTCTTGGCACATCTATGTCATTCTCTACCATTTTATGGAAAATAATTCATATTTTGGCTTCTTTGGAAACGAGAATGTAATCATTAATAACTCTTCTCTTTTTTCACCAAGGTCACTACAAAGTCTGATATCTCCATTCAAAATACTACGAAAGCGTCATACTCAGAGATGTAGTTTCAACATCTTCATGAATGGGCTTGTGCGTCATCACCGTATAGTAGGTAGGCTCTAAGGCGCGGGTGTCACAACAACGCAAGAACGAAGTGAAACATCAAAAACATACAATCGATCGACCCCCGCTTCCAGACGAGAGACCTTCATGCTAGTGAAGAAGTCTCATTATTCGTCGGATCAAAACAGAAGAAGTCTATGAAATATGCTAGTTATGCGCAATTAAACTGACGCGGGCGAAAGAGGGGAGATTGTTTTGTTTGCTACATAACGGTACACGCGCATTCCAAATGCGAGAAGACTCTCTTGCGATTCCAGTACTTATAATGTTGGCCAGAGATTTAATACTTAATAGGCAGAAAAAAACAACACAAACGTCTTTCGGTACCTTTCACTTACCTCGCTCGACGTTAACGAAAGCTTCCTGTGCATCTGTATCTGCATCCTGTTGGGCTGTTACACGTGTCTAGCAAAGCCTGCAGACATCACATCCTGTGGCAAGCACAGAACACTAACACACGGTCCTCACACCGACAGCGGAATTAACCGTTGAAAATAAAATCAGCCGTCGCCTTCTTCGACAATAATTACGAAATTCACTGTTACTACCAGATTGGAACGTGAAACCGACGCACATCATTTTCGGCGAAGGCTATTTTTCAAAGTAAACAACTGCGTGAGGCCGTGAGAGAGTGAGGATGTCCGACTTGCATTCCGTTTACACACTTTCGAATCGACTGAAGGAAAACGCTGTGCCGACGACGTGAGAGATGGCGTTCAGCGCGGCGTTGCCAAATGTACCGGGGAAGTAATGTTAAGACAACATAAATTTTTGGGTGTTCAAGTGATTCAGGACGGAGTTTGAGGAGGAGGAGTAAAGGACATTACTGTATCCTGTGGCTTATTATTATTTTGAACTTTTCAAACTCTTCCGTTTTTGAAAAGATGGGACAAAACTGCCCATCTGGTACTGCTAAACCATTTCAAAGCGAGAAGTGTTGGGCTACTGCTATTTCTCAAAGTAAAAATCATTTTTAAACCCTCCATTTCTTTCAGAGCAAATCTGGTGACTCATTATTTTTTGTTCGACACATAAAATAACAATTACTTAATTTGCATCTCGCGCGAAAAAAATTATGTAATATTTAGCAACTGATTTGAGAGAATAATTGTCAAACGACAAATTTAGGATTTGAAATAATGTAATTACCTTGAACGCACGAAAAAATCATGTTGAAAATGTTCAACTCGCATACAATATGCCTACGGCTTCTAATTGTATCACAAGAAATTGATTTATTTCGCAACTGCTCATCAGTAGACATGATTTGATGTGTAAACCAATGCTTTATTAGTATGACCCTACAGGAAATAATCTACATTTACGAAATCCCGGGACGTAGGTGGCCATGTCTGAGAAATCCTCCGCGAAGAATTATGAATCAATTTTTATTCGATACTTTGAGCTTACAAAACTTCAGGACAGAGTCTTAAAATTATTAAAATAAAACGAACTCATAGGTAATGCAATAAATACACGAAAATATTAAGTGAATTAATTTTTTTTTCAACATTTTCTTGGAAGCATAACCAATTTTTTTAGATTTTCAGGAAGACTTTTGTATAATCTGTGTACTGAGGACTTTTGAGAAAGTGTTAAACGCATATACAGTGTACGAAAGTTATATTTCCTGCGAGTGTTATAGTTATGGAATAAATTCCTGTATAAAATGAATGTTGGTATACCTCGAGGCTCTGTTAAAAGCCCGCTTTTGTTTATTTCATATATTAATGAAATATAGTATGCACGAAATGTTTATCTTTTGTAGTAATTGCAGACAACAGGTCTATAATAACGTCAAATGTCAATGAACATTTTCTTTACTAAGTATCCAAAAGTATTACCTGATCGCGATTGTTGGGTCAATCAAAATTTTCAATTTGTCAACCTCGAAAACAACGAGATTCATTCGCTTTCTGAATCATCAAAAAGTGTGTATACAACCAAATGTTCTTATAGGTGGCCAAGTTCTCCATTTTAATGAAAAAAACAAATTTTTAGATATTTTTATCGTTGAGTGCTTATTTTTCAAATGACATTCCAGATATATATTTTCAATATATTCTCAAAAACAGAATTTACATTGTAACATAAAGAACATGCAATGAGAACAAGGCAATATAAATTTTGCATACAATGATTTCATAGAAGCCATTTTAGTTATTGATTGAATGATGATAGCTTAGGTAGCCATACATTTAATTATAAACGAGTAATTGCAAACTCTCAAAAAAATACAGTTTTTTCAACTGCGGTATCTGAAAAATAGCAAAAAAAAAACAGTGTGTTCCAATTATAACTTAATAGGATCCCATTGTTGGGTTCCTTTAAAAAATCAGAGGGGTCCTTTTCTGATTTCGGAAAAAACAATTTTGAGTTATGACTCAATGCAATCATGCTATGGATCAAATTGATGGCCTTCAAAAGCTGAAGAAATGCATTAGTTTGAACTAAAGTGAATTAGTATCTGAGATAACTGATTTTAAATGAACAAAAGCGGTGTCAACATTTTAATTTTTCTAATTTTTTATCTTGGATAACATGAAAACTAGATGCTCTAAAAATCAGAATTTTTGACTTTTGAATATTCTTTGTGGATACCATTAACAATCCAAAAATTATAATGCAAGAGGTCATGTTCCAGGCCAGGCGATTGTTTGATTTGATATAGAATGGCCCTAGGCATATAATGAAAAATCAGGGAAATCTTACCAAACAATATATTTAATTCATTCCCATTTTTTTGCATCAATGAATGATATTCCGTAAATGAACTCAAAGCCGATGGATGGATACCTCGATGTCTGGTATTCTTATACACATTCCTTTTAGGTTATTGTGAGGTTCAAAATCCCCATTTTTGCAAAACCTTAGAAATGTTCGTACCACCAGAATTCTTCTTATGTTTTTTCGAAAGTGCTCTTCAGAACACCTGGCTTGCAGAGCTTTACCATCAGTAGCTGGTTCGACGTGGATGCTGCTTTGTTCATTCACTTGAATTGACTGCCGTGCTGGTCGGTGGTTCAAGCCCTACCCTACCTAGTCTGAACGATGAAGTGTAAGACCTCGTTAATCCTTAGCACGCACAAGTTTGTGCGAGCTAAAGACTACATATAGGCAAACAACTACTGTTGTTCATAAATCTGCTTCGTTACCTTCTAAATCCTCAATAATTATCAATTTCATACCAAAATATAAATGAATGATTTGTTTATACGAAATTCATACAACAAACAAACAATCCCGCACGCCACACGCAATAATACAAATTATTTTGTACGACATATTGAAGTTGTTGTTGTAACCAGTGTAAAATTTGTTTCAGCATTCTGCAGTTCAAACATTGAGACTTTCAGGAAATATTTTCATCTGAACATTTTTTTAAATGAACTCATAGGTAACCTCCTTGAATAATAACATGTTATCAACACCCTGTATAAATCATTCACATAGACTATAGTCCTGTAGAAACTAATCACTTGAAAAAATTATTTGGATTTTTCATGTTATTTAACAATTTCAATTTCAAACAAATAGCAAGCACATCGTTATCCTCAGTTTTCTATTTTTTCTATTCAAAGTATTTTTTCCAAGCAAATCAAATCATCGAAAAATCATAGAAGAAATTATAATTTTTTTCTCTTTCCTACAATGCACCCAAACATTACAATCAGCTAGCCCCACAATTTAGAATGTAGTCTTTCAAACCCTATTTCAATAGGAATTGCCATTTATTTTTGTAACTTTTGGTGCAGTATTAAGTTTTTGAAACGGAACTCGATAAGTGATTTTAATTAGTAGGCAACTCAATTTCAACTATGACTGGTTTCACCGACGACTTACAAGTTCAACTTTGAGCCACTATTTATAGACTTCCTCTGTATGATATCTAGTTTATTGAGGATGAGTTGAGAAGCAGCGTTCACCCCTGCATTATTTTCTAGTACATAGTTAATGAGCTTCTGTTGATACATTCTTTTAAATTGTTGATAAATAAAGTGAATTTAATATTATAATAATTATTTTCATTGGGAGATCACTTCACTTTTCACAAAATTATTTCAAATGTCTCGATATTGCATTTGTTTTAGATTGGAAGTAAGGATAATTTAAAATCGTTGGTTCATTGAGGCAAACAAGCCTATTTTCCAACAGAAATTTTATTCATGATGTATTTACAATTTTATAATAATATTATCGAAAACTAAATGGATAGAGTATTATTTGGAATTAGTATCGAGAAGCAACTTACAAAGTTGTGTTGATTTGATTAAACAATTTTTATTGAATTAAAATGACATGACCATTTTTAATCCAAAAAATCGACAACACGAATTTCTTGTGCGAAAAAATCCTCATTTTCACTTTTTTCCAAATACAATGAAAAACCAACTTTCAATACATTTTCCACACGAAAGAGACATCTAGCCACACCGGCAACGTCGCATTTTCAAGTCTAACCGCATAAAGTTGCCTCGACGCTTTAGTTTGTTTTGGTAGGAAAAAGAAAAGAGGAGACGGTACCACCCTAGCAGCTTTCGATTTTGGACTCGCCCGGTCTCCGGAAGTTGTACTCGAACACGGAATTTGAAGCCACAATTATTTAAATCGGTACACCACACGTATACAATAAGCTACAACAACGCATGCACTTGTCTCTTGTCTCGACCAATTGTAGAAGCGCAGACAATTCGACAATGTTTAGATTGTCTGTAACATGATAACCTCATTTTTTAAACGCGATATGGTTATGAATGAATGGCCAAGCTTGGGAAATTATGAAAGAGAGAGAGAGACAAGAACAGTAGAATATTGCTGTATTCTAGTTGTGCTTTGAATAACTCGGAGGCGTTGTGAAACAGTTTTTTGATTCTATTGAAATTTTTGAATCCAGAAAGGATGTAATATGGATATAAGTATTTTATAAATAGAGCAGTACGTTTAAGATGATTGGTATTAATTTGACAATGAAGTCTTTTACAAATGTGGATTAGCATCGGTGCAATTCATCTTAACTTTAGCTGAAGTTTATAATGCATATAAGTTGTTCGCGATGACCTTGTATTTCTTTTAATTAAAGTAAGGGAATATTTTCTATCTATCCAATTGGTATTGTTCCGAACTCAAACAACGGTATTTTCCAAAATAAAAAGTATATAATAAATAGTTTCAATCTAATATTAATACGAAAAACTTTTTGATGATTCATGAATCACGATCGCATAGTGTAAATGCTTGACTTATATTTGACAAGAACTGAAATAAAAATTATTGAAAATAATGCTAATACTCCTGTACCACCACTATGTTCTTGAATAATAATTTGACAGTTCTGCATATCATTTCTTCTGATTATCTTGACAAGGAAATATAAGAAAGTCATAAGAATACCCTAGGAATAACTAAAAGTTGTGTTGACTTAATGGATGTTTTTGAAAAAGTAAACTCTTTGAAAACAAGTAATAGCTGTGAACCTGACGAAATTCGTGCAGTTTGAAAAAAGTGTGCCTTTAGTTCTCTTTTTATGGTATTATTTATCTTATATACATTCAACTAACATATTTCTATCATTTTGGAAGAACAACTTCATCAGGTCCAATAAAAAAAGGGGATCAGAATAATGTAAAAAATCACAGAAGCCTTCAACTAGTTATTCCAAAAATGTTAGATATATAGAAACTATCTTGATATTGCCTAAATGCTTTAACGGATCAACACTATATGCTTCTCCAAAGGCAAGTCTACAACTATCACTGATTTACCAACGAAATTTGTATAAATAAATTTGGGTCATATACATGATCATACTGTCTAGGAAATAATCGTGACATCATTTCCTTAGGAATATTTGCATACAAATTGTCTCATATCTTCATGAATTTTTCAGAAACAATACCGATAACAAGTTTTCAGTAAATTTTTCGAGTATCCCTTCGTAAGAACATATATTCTATGCTTCAAAATTATAATTTTATGAGCAATTCATGGAAGGAATGTTCTTCCAGAACATTTGGTACAATCAATAACTTGAGAGTATATTGTTCAAATATTCAGCAAATATTATTTTAGTCGAATATTAAAGTGAAACTGGTTTAGTAGTACAAATTATGTTTGGACTCTATATATATCTTATTATCGAACTGCTGGAACATGTTACTTTTTCAAGAAATCAAGTGGAAATACTTCCTTTAAAAGAAAGTCAGATCCATTATAAAATATATCATTTGCATCTTGGTATAATATAGCATTCAAAATGAAACGCATTTTCCCAGTTTTCCAATAAAATTCCCGATCGATCCCCTTTAACCCTCGAAGCGTATTGATGCTGTCATCTTTCAATACCTGTGACTACGTGCAAAAAGTCACATTCGCAAGACAACGTAGGCCTAGAACCTAATCATAATTACAAGCCCTTTCACTTGTTAAAAAACCAGTGCGATAAATTATTGATTATTCGGTTCGTCTAACTGCGTCATTCGGTTCGTCTAACTAAATACATAAACACCTTGAAAACACCTCATTGAAGATAAAACACATTTTATTCCTGTTGCCAATATCGCACGAAAATGGTAATTTTGTAAAAAAATCAATGTAACTGTTCCCCATAAACTGCGACAGGCCAATACAAAACATTATGCATAAAAATATAATGACAATATGAATAAATGCATATAAAATCAGTTTGTACTTGAAAATAGACAGCTGACAAGAAACACCACATCACTACAAATTACACATTGTTTTGGGATCCGATCGACTTCTTATCAGACCTTTGTTATCAAAAATATGAGTTTGAAAGATATTCATAATTATTGTTTAACCACATGTTTTACTTTTGAGTAAAAGTGTTGGAGAAGTTCTTCAAAAACTGCAATGATCCGTGTAAGGTGGTATAATTCCAATTCTTCCTATTAAGAAAATTAATTATCTTTCTACGGAAATATAATGGTCGTGTATGTTATCGACAAATTTCTGAAATGTTGATTCAATATTTTATTAACTGATAATTACAGGACCAATCAATTTATATTTATTTTAGGCATTATCTACACCTTTAATTTCATCAACAGAAACGAAACACTTTGTAATTGCAAATTCGAGAGTTGAAGAGCAGTGTTAAAAACCAAACGTGTCGAGTGTTTTTCATACCAATGAAATAGTTAGCCCATTTGATTAGAGAAAATGTTTTAGACAGCACATTATTTTTTGTTATTTTCAAGACGAATCGACTTCTTGGTATTTCGCCAAAAACCTTCAAGTTATTTGAAAAATACACGTCATTGCCTAGCTCTGCATTCGATAACGTAGGACTCCCCCCTCGAACCATCTCGCTATAAGATTCAGGGGTTGCAGCGTGGTTCCTCATACTACATTTATTATGTTTACTTTCTTCTAAGCTGATCTTGAAGAAGCAATAGTACGTCTTAGAAAGTTCTATAACAGTGGGGACGATACCCCTAAGGACAACTACTTCCTACCCATTTCTGGTCTCGTGGTATCTGG
>WOGJ01298585.1:0-10529 GCA_015342185.1 Leptinotarsa juncta
CCACAAAGCCGCTATGAATAAAATTGTTGAAAAGGTGGTTATGTGCTGAAACCACTAAGCTTGAAAGGGTTAAAAGAGAAATACATAAATTCTAATAACCTTGTGACTAATATTATCATATGATACCATAATGAATAGTAAACTTTTGAAAGTAAAATTGATTTGAGTTGTGGGTATTTTACATTTTGTGGTTTAATTCACTTTGGATGCCTTTGAATCATAAAAAAATCATATTTCGTATCATATTTTACTTGATAATAAAAATAATATTCATAGATCATCTAATGATGACGTTGAGTATGTCAAATACAAGCATGTGTACAATACAGTTTCAGAATACAAATTCACTGCAATGATATACATATTCAGCATACAAATTTTTTCATTCACTTTTACGAATGGATTAGTGAGAGAAATCGGTCAGAATTTTTTATGCCAGTGTCACCAACAAGTATAAAAATCAAGTTACATTAGTGAAAATTCTAAATGTCTTTGTAGTATAGTTTAGTGGCATGTAATATAAGAGTTGTTTTGTGGGATGCAAACGGAAATTAAAAAATAAATTAAGTTTTTCTTTTATTTATGTCTGTATACTGCAACTCCATGATGACCTCAGGAAAACTCTGAGCTGGCCCTAACGGAATCCCTTTGCGATTTCTAAAAAATTGCATATTCACTCTAGTAAAACCCTTACAAACAATATACAATCTTTCTTTATCCATGGGAACCTTTCCGAAATCCTGGAAGCAACGTTTTCTAAGTCCAATCCACAAATCTGGAGAAAGGGAAAAAATTAAAAACAACTGTCCAGTGAGCAAGCAATCTGAAATTCCCAAGATACTGGGCGGTTTGATAACTGAAAAACTCACATTGGATATGAAAAACATAATAAATTAATACCTACATGGCTATATATCTGGTAGATCTACCACTATCAATTTATTGCCTTATCAACATTTTTTTATAACCCAGAGGAAAAAAACAGTTTGACTATTTACACTGATTTCTTAAAGCCTTCGACACGGTAAATCATGATCTTCTCATGGCTAAGCTCCTAGCATTAGGCATCAATGATAACATGTCAAAATGGATGAAGAGCTATTTGGGGAATAGGATTCAGTATGTTTAAAATGCTAGTTCCATATAATCACAAATTTCTGTAACGTCTGGTGTTCCTCAAGGATAGCATTTTGGCTCAATACTATTCATTCTTTTTGTAAACGATGTGTCGAATAGCATACACCACAGCTATTACTCGTTGTTTGCAAACGATCTCAAACTCTATAGGGTAGTAGATAACTTTTGTGATGTTATCCTTATATTCTTTCAAAAATCAGGTTAAATGTATTGACCTACTATTGTATTCTTGATATTTGATATTTTGTATTCTTGGTATTCTCTGCTATTGTTCAATTATTGTTCATGTTTCTGTGGTATTTTATGGGAGAAAATTTTATATTACACTTCTTTTAATAATGAACATGTTATTGAAAATCGTCAATGAAATTTATGTCATAATTCAAAAATAACTAAATGGCAATATGATCATTAAACATAATTTTTAAATGCCTGTTGTTTCAATTGGTTAACTAATATTTTTGCCACTCATTAGAACTTCTTTTTATTATCTTAATTTTTGACCTGCTATACATTTTTTCGGTTATTTTTTATAAAAACTTTACTTCTCAAATAATGCAAAAAAATTAGAAAATTTAATGGAATGTGGATCAATTAATACCGAGCAAATTGATATTCACTGTGGAAAACTTCCAAAGGAAAGAAAAAGCAAATAATATCAAAATAAACTCTTAACAAAGATGTATAGATCATGTATAGAAGTTACTTTCAGCAACAAACTGGATGGAATAAAAACATCATCTCAAGACAAATACTTTTATGTTTCAGAATAAGACACTTGTCTTATTGCCTCTTCAGCACCAATCTAGGTAACATTACAAGATGAAGCACTCAATGAATTCATAACATTACTGTTGAACTGACTAATGGTGATAATAATTATTTTCTGTTTGAGAAAAAATTGAGGGTGAATTAATTTTCAGTTTGTCATCATGTAGGTAATCAGCTGATAGAAAGAGATACTGGATGACAAAAATGCTGATATTCAGTTTTGTATTATTTAAATTTATTTATTTCTATGTTGGAAACTTTATCTTGAGCTGTTTTATTTTCTCAAATTTTTAGTGTTGATTTTTTTTAGTGGACCACTGACCAGGATATAGCAAATGCTGTACAGGACATTGGAGTGAAGGACTTCCACGAGGTTAAATTTTTTGAACACAGAGCAAATGGTCAATCAAAAGGATTTTGTGTTGTATCATTAGGCTCTGAAGCAAGCATGAGACTATGCCTGGAACTCCTACCGAAGAAAGAAATAAATGGACAAAATCCTGTTGTCACCCCTCCCACCAAACAAGCCCTGAGTAACTTTGAAAGTCAGTCTAAAACTCGACCTAATCCTACTAATAATTCCAATTCTCGTCCCCCTCATCCTAGCCATCCTAATAGTAATGTTCATTCAGGTCCAATGCAAAATTACGGTGGTAGGATGCCTATGAATGCATCTATGCGACCTATGCCTCCAGGTATGCAAGGTGGACCACGAATGCAAGGACCTCCAGGTTTTAATGGACCCCCAAACATGAATCAGCAGCCACCGAGATTCCAGGGTAATCATCCCCAGTGGAATGGACCAAGGCCTAATGGACCTGGGCCTAATATGGGAATGAGACCTATTGGACCTCCGCCTGGCCCACAGGGACCACCAAGACCTCCAATGGTAAGATATATCTGATGATTGATTATTTAGAATCTAAAAATGATAATATAAAACAATTTTCACCCTAGTAACTTTACCAGAGATCATACACAGTGTCTTCCTCAGTCAATGTGATATGGATTTAGCATTACGAATTTAGTTTTATCAATACATTCCGTGTAACACTTATCAGCTCTCTCTTGGATCTCAACTTTTTTTTTAACAGAAATCAAAAAATTTCATGGGTCTGATCTTTAATAATTGAGTGAAATTATTTTCAGCAATTCCAAGGACCCCCCCAACAGGGTCCACCACGAGGCATGCCTGCTCAGGGCCCACCTCCTATGCGACCGGACTGGAACAGACCTCCAATGCAGCAAGGCTATCCACAGGGTCCACCTCATATGCAGGGTCCTAACATGGGTCCTAGAGGCCCGCCACCAATGGGTCCCCCTGGAGGTCCTCCTCAAGGACCTCCTCAAGGTCCAGCACCACATGTCAATCCTGCATTCTTCCAACAGGGAGGAGGCCCGCCACCACCGATACAACACCTGCCTGGACCTGGGCCCGGTATTGTACAATTTTCTATTATTGTTAAACGTGTAGGACTGGTGCTTAGAAAAGAAATTCAAAAGAAGTTGTATTATGATTGAGTGGGATTTAGAGAGATAGTGAGCGTTTTTGTGTAACTGACTTTGTAGAAAACTTTGTTTTTTACGGGATAGGTGAAATGTCAAAACAAGCATTCTCCCTGGGTATCGTTTCAAACTTTCTATTCGGAATATTCAGAAAGAGCCTGAAAACAGAAAACTTTCGCAGCAAAGTGAAAAATCTCTTATTAGAGGCACTTTTTTCAAATCTGAATTTAAAAATGTCTCATTTGTTATTTTTATTTATTCAGTTATTATTATGACGCCTATCATGTTGTGCGTTTCTAAATATTCAGATTACAATTATCTACAGCTGCCTAAATTTCTATTCGTTCTATAAATTATTTGTTTGATGGACGAAAAAATTATTATAATAAAATTTCTACATTTCCAATGAGGTTAGGGTATTGAGTCCAAAGTGACTGGATCAACCAACTTTTTAAACAATCTTTTTGAATCTTAATCCGTACTTGGTTGATTTGAGATATGAGAAAAAAATTCATGAATACTTCCAGTTTCTAGTAAATGTGAATTTTAATATAAGTAATCTGTTGGTTTACTATAAAATAAGTTTTAACAAATTACTACGTGATTAAAAATCATGACAGTTGAAAAATTCATGCAATGGGAAATAATTATTCTCTGTTGAAAAAACAATCTGAAACGAAAACAACTCAAACAAAAACTGATTTGTAAATTATAGTTGAAAAAGCTTCACTTTTGTCCATTAGACAATTAGTATCTATATGACTTGTTAATGGTGTAAATAAATATCACGGCTAATAGAGACGGTAAACAATAACTTCTGGAATGGCGTATCCTCATTTGGTAATGCACTGTTTTGAAGAGCAGAAACAAAATGTCTTGTCTAGAGTTTGAAGCAAACTGCCTTGTATCACTATATAAATCAGATTACAGAATATTAATAATCCAGAAACGATATGGAAACATAGACACTAAAAAGTGTCGTAATGACTGAGTACCATCAAATCCTTACTTAAATTGTAATCAGTTAATGATAAGATCATTTGCCAAAAAGTTAGTTCAATAAATGGACCTGTATCATAGTTCTGTAATCACGATTATTGGAACAAAGAATGTGTGCATTATTATTAGCTATCTGTATTCATACATACGTTTGCACCTGCAATGACACATCAAATTAATTAGACTGGCTGGTTCTCTCATTATCATGAGTTAAGAGAGAGGGAGAGAGAGATGTACGTTTAATGTCATAAGAAATATATCTTGTCGACAAGAGTGAAAACAAAATTAATATTAGCAATTTTTATATTAAAGTATGATCTAATATTCTTGGTCCCATAATATTTCGTCCAAAAAATCACAAATGCTAAACTGAAGTAAATATGTAATGTAAAAGTATTTTTTTATTAACAAATTCATGAAAATTTGTCTTAATGCGAATATGTGAAAATGATAAAATACCCTTTGAAGTAATAGCTGGAAGTAATATTTTTAAATACTTGACAGTTAATTTTCAGTTCTACCTGAGTTTATACTGGTGTATGTTTTACTCTTTAGTTGTATGAGGGTAAAATGGGATTGAATATTTGTTAAGATATATTCCTCATTAACATTCTCCAATGTTTTTTATATTAGCATTGTATGAATGGATGAACATGTGTGGATTCTTGAATATAGTCATTATAAAATTCACAATAAACAGTGGTTTCACGTAACCAATACACTTTGCGATGCACAGACAAAGAGGTATGTTTTGACCGGTGTTTTTTCATTCTTTGTTGCATCATTTGTGATTAGTATACAATGCGGAAGTAAGAAGTCCTCCCCTCTTAACTTTTGAACATGACGAAATATCAAAGTCACACAAGTTTTCAGTTGAAAAGGCATTATTTTCGGTACTCTTCAACTCTTTGGGTCCCACCTATAGTCATTTCCATTTCAATTCCTGGAATAAGATTCCCCACCTTATATTCAAGTCGTGAGATCATTTAGAACAATTGTATTTTTTGCTTACTAAAAATTTTTCAAATAAAAAATAATATATTATTTTTCATTATTATGTGTTATGACAACACATAATACTCAAGCTAACACATAATTATATCACTGAAGCTAGAATTTAACATGTTTTTCAAAGCAAGGAACCATGTTTCATGATTCACATGGCTTTTTTCTGGCCTAGGCACTGTTATGAAAAGTACTCATTATTTTCTGATTTGTTATAAAAGCCAGTATGTTATCTATGTAACATTAATATGTCCTAATTGAACATGTTTTCAAGTTCTTGAACAGGTTTTTCAACAAGTTGATGGGTTCTTCAACAAGTTGATGGCTTTTTAATTTGGTATTTTTTTTATCTAAATCTAGAAAAAATCTATCAGCAAAACCAAAAGAAAAATATGTATACTGCTCTTAATGGCGATCACCCGGACCCAACATGTAATTTTACATTTTGGGGCTACATGACCACCAGTATTTCACTGATGAAAAATACAAAATTTGGCAAAAAAATACAATGTGTTTCATCTCAAATAATAAAACGAATAGGCAGATAGTCCCTAGAAATGAAACAGAACTGATCACAGGTGGGTACGTGAGGCTCGAAAGGAATAATAGTGTGGTCAAGAGGACACTATCATCTTTTTTTATGGAAAGGGGGTATTGTGATTCGTTGTTTGATAGGTTATTTAATTCTCCGATTCTATATCCATTATAAAATATTTCTGGGGTAATCTAATTGCTAACACCTCTTTTAAATCATCAAATTATGGAATTGACTGGAGTTATGAATTGAACAGTTTAGATTTTATGTAATCCCTAAATCTAAAGGCGTCATATCAGGAGAACTAGCAGACCATTCTGATAGAAAATGTCTGCTTCTGCCTCTTTAGATAATTGATGAATCCAAA
Organism: Leptinotarsa juncta; assembly: GCA_015342185.1. Taxonomy (NCBI): domain Eukaryota; kingdom Metazoa; phylum Arthropoda; class Insecta; order Coleoptera; family Chrysomelidae; genus Leptinotarsa; species Leptinotarsa juncta. The sequence continues at coordinate 6,321 of WOGJ01298585.1, forward strand.
TGATGTTCCATCTAATGTTGTTTCAGCAAGATGACTGACTGGTTCGAAAGTGCCTAGATGACATTTATCAGAACCATTGGATAGGCAGACGTACTCCTTTAAAATAGCCCACTAGATCACCTAATTAGAGTTTTTTGTGGGTATTAGAGAAATCTAATGTGTATTTTACACAATTGTATTTCTTTCCAGAACTCATGGATAGAATAAGAGATGCTTGCAACGAAATTACCCCAGAAATATTACAGAATATAAGAATGAATTTGTTATTGTCGGAAAGGGAATGGTGAACATTTTCCATATTTATTGTGATAAACTGTAGTGTTTGTTTGCAGATTCTTAAAAATATTATAAAACTGACAATATTTCTGGAACGGCTGATCTGATTTTGAAAAGTAAATAGTGAAGGGTAGATTAACCTACCAAACGAGTTATCACATGAACCCATTTTCCTTAATGACGCTGTATTAATGTCTTTTTATATTAACTTTGACCCATCTTGATATCTTGTCCCATTCTAAAGTTAAGAGGGAATTACTTTCAAGTTGCTTAAAGAAAGTTTGATTTCATTAACTAAACAGTAAATTTCAGTGTGTGCCAGTTCAAGCAATAAATGAAATATTTTTTTAGTTTTTCCTGAATATTTATTGCCCTTTAAAAAGTAGGCAACCCATTAGAATTATTTATTGTTAGTAATTATTACTGCATGTCTTTGAAAAACAAGCTATAATATGAATCACTATTTATTTATTAAGTGCTTTCATTTAGCGCTTCCTATCTTTAATTTTGAATAAAACAATGTGTGTGTGTGAGATATCATCGACATTTTTTATTCGTTTGAAGAGCTAATGATGCCATTATGTGTGGAATATAACATCATTCAAATAACAGGCTTCGCTGGGTGTAGCGCATCGGAAACCTCTGATTTTCCATGACTGACGCATGATTCAGACTGAATTTGACTGATGGTACGGATTATGTTGGCTTTGAGGACTGTTGTGGTTAGTGGCTCATTCGCATACACCTGCGACTTGAGAAAACCCCACAAGAAAAAGTCTAACGACCATGCCCATGAAGGCGATTCGTCCAGAAATGGACCTCATCGAGGAAGATGATTTTTCAATGAAAATTAGGGTCAGTTGTCAAATGCTCCAGAGCCCATTCAGTGAACACACCTCGTTGCCTATGGTTATTTACCTTCAGTCACCTCAAGTCACGAAGCAAAATTCGTCAAGTTTTGGTCTGTGAAAGGCCGAGTTCTTGTGAGCGACGCAAAATCGGCTACTTCGGATTCTCCTGTACAGTCTCACAGAGAGCGGCGATATTTTCGGCAGAACTTGCATTTCGTCTACATACGGGTGTTGGTTGATCATTTACTGAATTAGTGGACTCAAATTTACCCATGACATTGCGAATAGTTTCTCGGTAGGAAGATTATGGCGACCTTAAAATGGCCGAAGCGCGCGGTACGTTGCCCGAACAGAACACCCATTTTGATTAAACAATTTTTTATAATTTTCACGTGTTGTTGAATGCTGTATTCGTCCATCGTAATTTAGACTGAATAAATGACCATTAATTTGACAGGTGTAGCTTAAACAAGATGGCCGTTATCAATTGTCAAAAGTTCAGAATTCTTCGTTGGAAGACCCGATGTATTCCTTTTTTGGGATCATCCCCATTTACAAAAATTTGAATTGACATATCTTAAAATAATATAGAACATTATATCAACTCATGGTGAAATACATGCATACATAGTAATAATTATAATATACCATGTAGTTGAAAATAAGGCTAAAATAAATTTACCATTTAATGCATACTTGCTTAAGACTATTTTTGAATTTGTTCAGGTATAGCTCAATTATAACTGAAGTGTCTGATCAATAGGGTTATGTAAGCTATAGTTTGTAGTAAGGAATGTTATGTGAAACAATATTGTACAGCTTAAAATTCTTTTTGGAACATAGAAATTAACATTTTCTAGGATTTCAGAAGGAACAATCGGACTATTCAGTAGCTTGAATATGAAAATTGGATCAGCTTTTTCTCCTGTTTCACAATATATTTAAATTAAGGATCTCAATAGATAAATCCATTTTATAAGCACAAAATCTTAAGAATTGATTTTGTATTCTTTTGACAGCATTATTATCACATAAAAAGCGTTAAACAGTATTTCAATGGAGAGGTTACTTTCGGTAGAACTTTCTTGAGTTTTATTTGCACTTACATCAAATCAATTAATTACGTTAATATCTTCATAGGGTTGCTTTTTCGAATATTATTGATATTTGTTACTGCTCCTACTTCGTGAGGGGTTTGATATCTCTGATATTCTCCTCTTCTCTTTTGTATGTCTTTGATCCTTTACTATAGTTATTTTTGAATTATCAATTTTTGCAAAGTTCAAAATTCCAAAAAACTATGAAGATGCTTTGCACGAACTGACACACACTGAATAGAAATTGAGTCATCAACCTTGGACATAATCATAAATTGTGATTTATGTAAATATAAATTATAAGACTGAAAGAAACATTCAATTTTCATTTGAAGAGTAAATGAACAAGTGAAATTAATAAGCCCTCTTAGAATGGTCAAAGTTATATTTTGACGAAAATTTCTTATATTTGAGATGTTTTTGAATGAAGAATTTTCATTCAGTGAATATATAATGAAGCAATTTTCATGAAGTATTGCATATTTCATAATATGTATAGATTGCTTACAGATGAAAAGTCTCTTTAAAAATATGTTCTTTTACGAATATTCAATAAATACAAAGCGCACGCATTATTCTTGCAATTTGAAAAAACTTTGACTTTTCTAATGGTATGTTTTATCCAATTATAATGATTTGATTTTTGAAACATGAAATTAATTTATTTTTATTAAATAGAAACTGTGATATATCATATATGGCTGTGAGTTTTAATTTAAGTATATATAACTATAATATATAAATACATAAGATAACAGCCTGGATAACAAAGTGAACATGTGTCAAAAAAAATATCTTGGATTAAGTCATCAATTCATCATTTTGACGAAATGGTGAACTTGAATAGTAGGATTTTTTTTATTTATTTTTTTGCTTTGTCATTCTGGTACTTGTGTAGTTCAAAAATGAAAATACACATTTGATGGATTAAAATTCTGTGATTCCAAAAATGCTTTTGAAATTTAAATCAGATGGAGTCCAGTTCATCTAAGCTCTCCGATGTAGCCTTATTGAAACAAAGTTAGACGGAAGTTGAATGTTCAATACCAATTTTATTGGCGGTACAAACAAATAAAAATATATTTAAATGACATTCTTATTGTATGGACTAGGCATCAATTCTGAAACAATGTCTGTTTCGATGAATTTTCAATCTACCTACAAGTAAGTATAGAACCGGAATGTTTGGATCAACTGATAAAAAATAACTGGAAATAAAAGTTATAGGATTGAAAATGTAAAATCTGAAGATCCAAATAAGTAACATCGATAGTCTAGAAATATGTCGAATAATATGGCTCCACTTGGGATTAAATTATTCACAAACACTTTATTGTGAAATTTTCACAAAATAGTTTTGCAAGAACCCAACGCACAACTAAATTAGTTAGTTAGTAAAGACACGCCTAAATAAACTATTGTTTACCGAAACACGTGTTGCGTTTTTGAAAAACTGTAGTGAAAATCTCACAAAGTGTTTCTTGAATACGTTATAGATTTTCATCAAGGATCGATTCCATCACACCACTTGGTTAAGGTTAGAAATTTTATATTTGGCTTGGGGTATGATTTAGGACATTTGATTGAGACTTGATATTTTCATTTCAGAAAGCTTCAGCATAGTATATATTTTGACAAAAAAAAGGACAAAGAAAATCAAAATACGAACATTGTTTGATACGTAGTTATTAATTTACAATGAATAGAATAGCTTTAAAATTTAACTACGTTGTTACGTTGTATTAAACTAAAAACTCAATATTTACAACCTTTCTTTGCAGTTAGAGTTGATTGAACGTTTTAAAGAATACTAGTGGGAATTTTCAGTTTATAATAATAAAAAAATATATAAATGGTTTATTTACAAATTATCAACTTAGGTCCATTTTTGGTTGAATAGGAAGTGAAATGGAATTATTTTATTGTTTAAAATAATAGCCTCAATAAACTATAATATACCCTTGAATTTCTAACCCCTTCTATAG
>WOGJ01298702.1:0-10775 GCA_015342185.1 Leptinotarsa juncta
CCTTCCTGGAAAGGACAGGATGGACGATGACCTAGGAGGACAACTCCTCGGGAGGATGTACAATGGGTCACATGTGGCCTAAGTGCGTGGGCTTACATTCACCCTCCCTACTCTACAGATACAGATACGGGTATATTTTTTATTGGCAGTCTAAGTAGTCCAAAATCCTCTTCCGGTACAAATATTATTAAAAAAAACGGTGATAAAACCATTTATCTTGGTTAGCAGTTGAATGGAGCATATGTTATATGTTGGTATCGTTTTAGTAATTTTTCTATTCACATTTTCACATGATGTTTTCATATGTGATTGCATATTTTGCAAATACTATTGACCGTAAAGTTCTTATGATTGTGTGTCAATTAGAGTTGACGAATAGTTTGTAATAAATGTTGTAATAGCAACTGAATAGTTTTATTTGCTTCTTTTCTCTCTTCTCTCTGTCCTGAAAGAACAGTCACCAAATATAGTAATTTGGAATCTAGATGTATTTGGTCGAGTTTTGAATAGGTATGACCCACTCGCCTTCTTCCATAAACAAAACAATAATTTTAGTGTTGTTTTGTTTATGGATAACTACATTGAAAACAATTCATCATTGCATAATTGTACGTTATCTTACCTTCGAATAGAAGAGATCCAATAGCCAATCCTTCTGCTGTTGACCAGTCGATGCCAATTCCTTCTGAGATTTTGCTGATGCGATTTTTGACGTGAGCTCTCAATAATGTTGGGTGAATTTCCTAGAAAGTGGTCATTATGAATGAGTAAATTAGTACATTTTAAAAACTTACGAAATTTGGAGGGTATTTCACAGATTTTATCCCAAGGAATGTCATGAGGTCCAAATTGAGGCCAGTGTCCCAAGTGTTGATGGTGTCTGTTGGCTGAGAATATCCTTCCCACTGTCTTTTGAAGAAAATATCCTATGTGCGTACAAATGAATTAAAACAAAGAAAAAGTGACAAGAATAACAACAAAATACAAATTAATAACAGTTTTTTCAATACTACTTCACCGTAATTAATGGTTGTATAGAAAAAAAGATACTTCAAGTTCACTGGAAAATATCCTGCTCAGTTACTCAACTCGTCTCTTACATTTTTTATTAGTCACATAAGAAATAAGGGTATCTCCTTCCATCTGACTGTTGAATTGCGTTTGTCTATTTTGGTTCGAAACAGTGGATTCTGTGGCAAACTGTACTATAATACTGCTTTTGAGCATCGCATAAAACGTGTAATGCCATGGAACATTTAGTGAAAGTAGGGGACTAGATAGTTACTCACGAAGAGTTTCAACTAATGTTAAATTTCATTTTCAGTCGTAACACTTTTAATTCTTTTGAATATCAGACCATATTGAAATGCAACCCTGTATCTAAATCACCTGTGGGGTATGATGATCTGCTGCTTTCAATTGCTCACTCAACCAACTTTGATGGTGACTAACAATTTTCTCTGCGTCCCCCTCCTTAAACACACCTTCTTGAAGAAGCTTTTCTGCGTACAAATCCGGTACCGTTCTGAAATATAATGTCAAATTATTTTCCTTCCGTCATACTTCTGAACACGTTTACCGCTTTGATCGTATAATACTGTACAGAGAAGGGTTGGTGAAAGTGGGATCATCCAATTCGTTGTGCCCCCATCTTCGATAACAATTCAAATCTATGAATATTTCTTTTCGGAACTTTCGTTGGTAAGCGAAGGCTAACTTGGCAACTTTAAGAACATCCTGAAACACGAAATATTTTCATAAGATGTAACTTTCCATCTTTTTCAGCAAGTACGAGATAAACTTTGGAAAAATTTTGCCTCATGTATCACCCTGTATGCGTGTACTCACTTCTGGATAATCTCCGTTTACGTGAATCACAGGTGCCGATATAACTTTCGCTAAATCAGTGGCGTATCTTGAAGATCTTCCCCTTTCGGCTGGGGTTGTGAATCCCACTTGGTTATTAACAACGAGATGAACCGATCCTCCGATTTCAAAATGCGGTATTCCGCTTAAACTCAAACATTCTTGGTTTATGCCTTGTCCTATTATAGCAGCGTCACCATGAACCTAAAACATTATTGACGATCACTCTTTTGAAGGTCAATTGTAAAAATTTGTAGCTTCTTATATTTAACTAATTTCCTGACTAATACTAGGACGAATATTGAAATATTGAATCACAACTGAGCGATATTTATGCAAGTTTTATTACAGAGTTAACTTTTGCACAAAGTTATGCTAAAGATAATCGACAAACTAACATTACCATTCATGCACCAACTTAACTTTCCTCATTCATGAGGTGAATTTATATCTATATCTACAGCATAAAGAATAAAAGAAATTGAAATTTGTAAAAAATATTATTGAAAAATCAGAATCAGCAAGTTAACCTAGTTTTAGGACCATGAAAAATTTACGTAATGATAAAATAGTGACTGAGAAGAGTTTCTGAAACTCAGTGGTTCAAATATTCAAAATAAATCTCACCTGTATATTAAGTATTTTATCTGACCAACGACTATCACTTCCATAATCACCATCTTTCAACATCATTTGTTTTGCTCGAGTCTTACCCATCGAAACAGGGTTAATAGCTTCCAGGTGTGATGGGTTAAAAGGAACTGTTACGTGAACAAGTTTTTCTCCATAAACCAGTTCGGTTGAGGAAACTGAAAATGAGTCACAGTTGATTATAAATATTGATGAGTGTCGAATTCAGAAAATAATTATTATACAAGTTTCTATAAAGAGAAAAACGAAACAGAAATAGAAAAAAATTAAAAAGAGAAGAAAAAGAAGATGTAAAAAGAAAACGAGAATAGAAATAAAAAATAATACAAAGAGAGGAAGAAAAGAAGAAAAAAAACAGCTTATTGAAACTTTTAGAAACTTTTAGAAATAAGGAAGAGTATATTGAAAATATTGAAATATTGTAGAAATGTCATATACTAAAAAGACTGGCAAACTTAAATGAAATTGAAAGAGAGAAGGAACAAAAACCAAGAAATCCAAAGAACAGAAAAAAGAAAACAAGAAAGGGATAAAAAATAACGCGAAAAATTCGCTCGGAGATGTAAAAAGAATAGGAAAAAAAATTGGGGAAAAAAGAATGAGAAATTAGAAAAATAAATGAACTTATCCGTATCGTATTCTTTCGTAGTAAAACAACAAAAGCAACACAAATGCAACGGAAATGAGTAAAAATAGAACTTAAAGAAGAAGCTTAAAAGAAGAAGAAAAACAAAAGATGGGGAAACAATAAGGTGAATACTCATGGACAGGTAGTGTTTTATTCCAACCTGGGTACCTGGGTACCTGGGTACACCTAATAACAGAAAATATTCAAACTAGATGGACAACAAAGTAGGTTGAAATTAGTACACTTGAACTAATTAGGTGATTTCTATGATATTCTGTTCTAGCACGATCACAGTGAAATAATTTTTCATGTATATGTGTTCTGAGGAATACATAGCTTATATAATATTATGTAGTGAGTTCTGAAGGTATGTTATTATTGAAATGATACGTCTAGTATAAACTTTCACGGCTGAAGTGTTTGTTGGACGTGATCTTTCCTTTTCATGCTTATTGTTTCGTCTACCACTGAGGCAGACATTCACAAAGGCAATGAGACGAAGGACGAAATAACGTATTCAAAAAACACTTTATTGTGAGATTTTCACTAAACAGTTTCACAAAAACGCAACAACTGTTTCGACATTGTATGGATGTATGGTGTTTTTGAAATACGTTAGTTATGAATTTTCATCAATTATCGGCCACTTCCATCATATATAATGGCAACAAAGGTGATTTCGGGAACCGAAACCAGTTCGGTAGTAACTGCTAGCGAAATATTCGGTATCCGGATTCATTCCATCGGTAGTGGGAGTGATTTTATTCCTATTAGTTGAATTGAATGCTTTTTCAATTAAGTGCAATCAAGTGAAGGTAGCCAGTTTTCAGAAATAATGATTCTTCCTTCCTTTGGCTAAAAATTATTTTTTTCTTCTAAATTTCTGATGCAAAAATCTTGAAACAATTCATACCGAAGGGAAAGATGGAAACAACATCAATATAATCGTATCAGGTCATTCGATTCAATCAACAGGGATGAAGCCACACTAATGACCAATGGAATAAATCCGATAACCCTAATCAATTCTGTACCATCTGCTTTAAGGACTATCAGAACACTTAATCCGTTGCCTTATCGCACTTGATAATGTCAACAGCAGCCGTAGACGTTAGTCATAAAAACCTTCAGACTACGACAAATAAACGGATAAAAGGTTCAATACAGATACGTCTAGTGTTCAACGAGATGAACTTGCTTTTGTTGGGTAGTATTGGGTAATCGATGTTGTGGTCACAGTAAATATGATATTATTTTGAATGGAGCATGTGTGTTCATAATTTTATATAACATACAGAGTTACTTTTGTGAAGTTGATTGTTTCCTCACTTTTTGTTAAGTTCTCGGATAATCCCCCCTATATTTAGTTATAATCATAAGCATATGTCAGAATATATTCCGGATTTTGCATCACCCAGTATAAAACATGCGAGCCGGTGCTATCGAGTATCCCGAAACCAAGGTGCCGATTTACGTATGCTCCTGTATACCCACAAAGCAATCAACCCCTTACAGTAGTCCAGTATTCGCTGCTGATTGGGCGGATGCATTCCCTTAACCCGGAAGCTACAGAGTAAGAGCAGAAAAACTTTGACGATTTGATCCGAGATTTTGGGGATACATGCCAAACTCTATCAATATCCCATTTTCCCATTTTCCCCTTTTTTTGCATAAAGATGGAGGAGAAAAAAGTCAATACCTTATTTTTTCCAAAATTATTCTCTCCTAAAATCTACCCCTTTCAATTAACACTTACCGAAGATCATAATTCACCATATTTTCCCTGTAAATTTGTTTGTATTTATATGTTTTCAACCGATGTTGTTGATCAAAATACTTTTTTCTGACATATCCTATATCATTTTGTGATGTAATATGACATATTGAATTTATTAAGCATCACTTACTGCAGTGGCTCAGCACATCTCCAGTCGACTGATATTTGTCTGGAAAATCGGGGTAACCCTTGAGTTTTGTGAACATTTCTACTGGCGGAAAGTTCAAAATGCCTGTTAGGAGATTCAGTCGTCCCCTGTGAGGCATTGCTAATACTATTTGTTGGATATCATCTGAAAAATAGAAATCAGCAGTTAAATCAGCCGAATAAAAAGTATAGTGGACAATTACCTCCAGCCGCGAGTTGGAATATTTCACTGAAAAACACGAGCATGCTCTCAGCACCTTCGCCTCCATACCGTTTGAGACTGGTGAACTTTTTCGCTAGAAAGTTGTCGAAACTTTGCGATTTCAGTAGCTCGCTTCCTATCGCAAATTTTTTATCATTCGGAGTTTCATAAGAGGGTAGTTTTTCCAACTCTTTACTGAGCCACTCGATTTCTTCAGCATCCTGAAATGAAGGATATTTCTGCTAAACTAAGATTAGCTCAACATATGTATTTGTCGATAGCAAGTTGTTATCTGATTTTGTAAGTTTCACACGGGTGCAATTTACAATTATAATTTTATTGTGTAAACATGTTTTTATTTGCAATTTACAATTATAATTTTATTGTGTCAACATGTTTTTATTACCATCGTAACTTCTTTGCGAAAGGTCTGATTTGAAGGCAGATACCTTTGATCTAAGTTATCCCTTATCCCTTGCCTCTCATGTAGCCGTAGGTGGCATGACTCTTCTTGTGAGAACAGTTCTAGCGCAGCACAAGAATAGAAAACCCGAACTTCAGCTCAGCAAGGCAGTCCTCATCAGAGTTAAAATAAGGCGATATGATCAGCTGAGTATCTCACCGCAGGAAACACCGCAGGAAAACATACAGAGAGTCATCATATCAGAAATGTTTCCAGATCACCACCCAACAGTAACCATAGGCGATTTCAACGCGAAAGCGCGCGAATGGAATTGCAGGAATGAAAAGCAAGGAGGCAGGTAGCTAGCCAGACTCGTAGAAGAATTCGAGGACACCTCGCTAGTCGCCCCAGAGGCCCCAACGTTCTACCGAAGAGAAGACCGTCCCAGATAATTTTGACGTCGCGATAGTGCAAGACATCCCTACATCGGAGATGGAAGTACTAGACGAAGGTTCGTCAGACCACAACCCTATACTATTCACAGTAGGAATGGGCGAAAGGGAACCAGATGCACCAACAAAGAGAATTATCAACTGGAATAAGTTTCAGCGTACGTCCACAACGCGACATTCCTCGCATCGATACGAAGACCGACCTGGAGAACGCCACAACACATCTACAACAGGCAACATTCTGAGGAATGGCCGCCGAATACCATGCCCGCCAATACACAGTGAGCAAGCAATCGTCTACACGGATCAAGAGAAAGCAGAAGCAATTTCGAAATACAGTGTAGAGAAAATAATGTCTCCTTGACGGACGAAGTAGAAGAAATTGAAAACCAAGTTGAACAGACGGTAAGCAGGATAAGAAGATAGCGAAGGGATAACGTGCAACCCCTGACACCAGCATTCCCCGAGGAAGTGGAAGGCATCGTGAGAGGCCTTGCCACTCGGAAAGCCTGGACCAAATCCCAAACTGGGCACTGAAGGTCCTACCAAGGAAGGGTATAGCGGCAATGAAAAACATCAAGGAGGCAACGGTTATCCACATACCGAAGCCCAAGAAGAATTCCCGGACAACAGGCCAATAAGCTCAATCCATTCCATGAGCAAAGTGATAGAATGAGTTATCTTGAAAAGACTAGAGGACCAAACCATTTTCTTACAGATACTCAGATACAAATTCAATTCGCGACCGAAAGACTCTTGTTTTAAGGTTAAGGGGACCTTCATGCATACATTACATGCAGTGAATTCACGATAAACAAAATTAACAAATTACGAAAGTAAAAGCACCTAAAGGCTGACTTTCAACCGCAGGAGGTCAGATGTCAATCTTGCTGAAGTGCTCATATGCAGGTTGCGGTCTACTCAGGATGAGCATGGAGGAAATGCTTTACATTATATACAGGCAGAACCAGTAGAAATTTTGACGTAAGGCTTCGAGAACACGTCTGTTTGAACAAAAAATCTACAATGTTTGAACATTTATAAGAATAAAAACACAAGATACGTAAAGATAACCTCAAAATTCTGAAGAGAATAAAATTAATTTGTTGGAAGTCATGGAAATTAACAAATCAATTGAAAACCCGAAATATATACCCCTAAACGAACAACTTGATTTATGTAGGTCTTCACTCTTGAAATTATAATTTTAACAACCCCTATAATCTTCAGAGTTTAATTTTATAGTTGGCACCCTCGTTCATTTAACTTCCTCACGTTCTAGCTTACCTAAAAACTCCCTATATAACCAAGTTTTCATCCGGAGTTAACTTGTCTATCTTTTCTGTGTTTTTTTCAATGAAAAAGTTTCTCTTAGACATAATCAAGTTCATAGACGGCTGGTGGTTGGAGTTTTCAATGCACACACGATTATTGGTACATCCAACTAGCGAACAGATGGGAATATGGAACAATGCATCATTTAGTGTCATATAATGTTCAGAAATTCGACACACAACATGAAATCGATATTTAGGCCAACAAAACCATAAGAATGAGGTCAGCTAAGGACCTTCAGGGGGGGGTATACCAGATATTTTGTAGTTGTGGGCGATCCACATTGGAACTACGAAAAGAAATATAAGTGGAAGAACAAAAAGACATTCAAAGAATCAATTGATTCATAAAACACAAAACTACTATCTAAATCTATGAGGAGGCGATACAAATCCACTAGCTGAAACAATTTGCCGGTGTTCCATTAGGTAGCTGCTTCCATTGCTCCAATTAAATAAACTACCTGACAGACCGGATATAATCCATAATTCACCGAGTCCTGGAAAACACAGGCAAATGACATTTATGATATTACATAGTTATTTATTTTAATCAAGAGCAAAATCTTTTATATATTGGTAATTTTCAAAATCATGTCCCTCTGAATCAGTTTGTGCTTTGTAAAATATCCGGCATGATCCACATAACAATAAATAAGCTCCGGTTGTACCTGACATCAAACTCTTATCTTTGTAAATTGGGTTGAACTGACTGATACTTGATGGAAACCCATATAATACTAACTGACACAATTTACTGTAAAATTTCCACAAAAGAATGATTTGCTTGCAGTGCCTTTCGTGAAGAAGCTATTGTATCGCGAAACACAAGTTCTTGATTTGAAAAAAACCCTAATAGCGAATATCTTGCAGTAAATTGTATCAGTTAGTTCTGAAAAAAAATTGGTGTCAGATAGATCAGGAGGATAATAATTATTATCTGGATCATGACCGATGCATAGGTCAAACGGGAAAACATCAAACACATCAAATACCACGGTGGTAAAATCGATGTCAACATATACTTCTCATCCCTCATCTCCTTTTAGAGGAACGTGGGGGCCTTCTGGAAAGTATAGAAATTAATAAATTCCAATATTTCCAATATCTAATGAACGATCAAAATTATTTGAATTTCCTTTCCCAATGAATTATGAGATATATTTTGTCCTTCAGATAGCTGAATCAAATAATTATTTTTTGAATCATAGGTAGTAGCAAATATTGTAGAATATAAAATTATTGAAAATCATCTGTAGGTTATCATTATCTCTTGAGGATGATTTTGTACAGTGAAACACGCCGCTGTTTTTCTACAATCTTCAATTGCAAATTTTATCAGTCAGTGTTGATATGATTTTTCTTCAAGTATCGGCCAGTTCTATCCAATTCATAGAAATTCAAAAATGCAGAGACAATTGAAACTGGAAGGGAGATGGAATCAACATCTGGCTACCTGCACCAAACTGCACGTTTGCACGCTGCATATATGTCAGGCCAATAAGTGCAACCCAAATATAAACGTGGACGCTCACATTCTTCGATTCATTCGACATCGTGGACTTTTCAAATAGTAATGATTAGGACCACAAACATACAGTACACTTTTATGGATCATCAATAGTTTTCGTAGCGCACGTCGAATATTAACTGTTTTAAGCAAATTTTTGACAGTTTGAAATACATTATTACATTATAGGATCTCTGATTTAGTTAATGAATTAAGATACATGGTACTGGCCGCTAAGATAGGTTTTATAAATAAAAGAATTTTCAAAATCTGACACCTTTTACAAACAAACATACAAAAAATCGAATTCAGATAATTTTTTTTCCATTTCAGTTATTTTTACTGCAGGTAATATGAAGCATAAATATAATTTGTATACGTATTTATCGTGAGATTTTCACTGAACAGTTTAAAAAACCCAGCACGTGGTTCACTATAATATAACTTTTTCAGGTGTGTCTAATACTAAAGTTGTATATTGAAAATGTATCTCAGAAGCAAGTATCTGCAAAAAAAATCATCACACTTTATGAGCCACAAACTGACAGAAAGTTTATATTATTTCAACTCACCTCCACATATAGATATTCAGCAGCAATATTTTTACAGTAGACATTCTTTAAAAACTCAACTGCTTCTTCAATACTGCCTTCATCTTTATGAGAATTGATAATACCTCCAAATCGAATATTGTCATTGTTAGAAAACCCGTACCTTTCGATTTCTAATTCAGGAACAACGCTAAAATAAGTTTCGTAAAATTTTAGTTTTAAGCACGCTAAAATAAGTTTCGTAAAATTTTAGTTTCAAGCTCACAAATTTCATTCAACGCATAAAAAAATAAAAATAATATTTTAGTGATTCTATACTGAAATGCCTGTAGTACATCATAGTCTAGTTCGCAAGTACACAATGGCAAAAAAACATGGTCGGAAAATTGCATGAGATGGCTCATTCGATCTGAAATGATATCTAAAAAAATATGCTGAAACCGTTTTCAACACATACAAAATTGCAAAATTTATAAACAAATAAGTTGTAAAAAAGGATATTTACGTTTTTGCAAATATTTCAATAACTGAAAAAATTAAGGGATTCAAAAAAAGATCCATCCCTAAAGAGGACAAATTTCCAAAAAAAGTTCTACCACCTGATTATTTATTCATTCAATTTAACGCTGAAATAGGCCTCCGCGGTTGAATTTAGCGATGCGGACGCGGCATCTGAAGCGAGTCCGCCACAAAAAATAAATTTTTTCAACTATTAAATATTGATTTTGAAATGTATAAAAATTTGGGTGTATTCTGAATACTATAAAAAATTGATTTCTGTTGGAAAAAATCTCAAAATGAATTATTGAGAGAGCTAGTTAATCAACCATATTTTACTTGACTTACGTCGTCATTGAGTCCACAAGAATGTTTAACTCATTTCCCAAAAATTTTTCGCTTATGGGAGCTCATTTTATCACATTATAGAAGTTCGATTAATATTAATATTTCATTCATTATACTTTTTTAATAGTAACAAAAAATTAATAATCGACGTACATTTTTTCTTCATATTCATTATCATATTCTCGTTTTGTATTGAATAAAGACATCCGGTAAGTTGAACAAAAAATGTTTAGCGCCATCTGTTTATAAATTGTTTTTAAACAAATAGACTATGAGTATTTTCATTTGTTTATAATTTTATTGTCTTCATAATACAGGCTGATTCACGGTGGATGGCACATTAGACGTTTCTGGTGAACCAGACAACGGATCACTTTGAAAATTTAATGGAGGGCATATTCAGACATT
>WOGJ01298792.1:0-10577 GCA_015342185.1 Leptinotarsa juncta
CGTCTCCTCTGTAGTGAACCGGTATGCCTTGACTGTCATCGTGACAGCCCACCAATCGCAACTTCAAGTATTGAGGTTACATTTTCTCCCTCTCTCTCAATCGATCGACGTGTGAGTCGGCGGTTTAAACCGCAGGCTAAACGATCGAATTTAACTTAGTAGTCCTTACCTCGCACAATTTTCGTTCGTAGTCGTGCGACAGCTGGTTAACTGAAAAAATATAACATGCATATACTTATAAGCATTTCATCAACCACTTTCGAACAAAAGTTTTATTGAGAACACTATTTGATGACACGGGCTGGATGCAAACAGTCAAAAATAATTAGTTTGATTAAACTTGGTTCATTTGGGACATACTCTTCGATTATTGCAGGTGGCATAGTATGTGCCCAGGAACTGTTAATTTTTTGCACCTGTAAGTTGTCATGATTCCATGATCTCGTAAAGAAGAATCATGAACACACCATCATTTAAAACAAATTCAAAACTCGCAGCTTTCGAAATAAATAGAAACCATCAACCCTGAACAGAACACTGATAAAAACGTCATCAGCCGGAGATGATCCGCCATATTGTCAGCATAACTTTAAGTAGTTTCCTTTACGGACGATTGAAGTTTTAGCTGTGGTAAATGCACCGTATAAAACTCTCATTCACAGCGAATATTCGTTGGCCGTGTACGAAGATAAAACGATTTGTTATGTTGTAACTTGTAACTGACAGTAACATTAGCCGCTCTATATCGCGTTTAATTGCCGTCGTTTTTTTGCTAGTGGTTTCTTACAGTTGGCTGAACTGAAAAATGCCTCCTTTCATAGATTGCTAGATAGAAAGGCCAGAAGAAAGGTGCATGAAAAATTCAACTAGATGTTTAACAGATTACAGAAAGGAAAGTCGCGGAAGTAGGAATTCGATGCTATCTCTTTGATTTTGAACCGTGAAATGTTTGAGAGAATAATAAATTATAATACATTTTTCAGATATTTCCTTCTTTTCAATTTCGATGAAGCTTGGCTAATAGAAATCAACCATATTTCCTGGGAAAGGCTATTGGACGTTTTATGGTTTTCCTGACTAGCGAAATATTTTTGATACTTTTGCCCAACTTCTACTTGAAATAAAAAACCAATATTTCCAATCCGAATGCAAAGCAAGATTACATTTTTTGTCCGAGATAAATTATTCAGGTTATTATTTCGGTTATTCAGATTATTTATTATTGACAAATACTTGATCATTTGTATTACTGTATATGAAATGGTCTTAACAGTGCTAAAAACGTAATTGTAGGCTTGAAATGATACTAGACGTGAGGAAAATAGGCAGTATAAATCGGATTTAATATAAACAAAGCAAATCACAAACTACCGTGTTCTAGGACTACGAATCGGAGCAAATAACCCAGAGAACTAGAAACAGACTGAACTCTTTCGTACTTATTGACAAGCTCTCTCATGGCTAGAATGTTTACTTTTTTTGGTCACAATCACCTTACCTGTTCGAGCAAATAGAGATCAACATACATATTGATGATATATCAATATAAACATTGGTGTCAGGTATTTGTCACCAGACCAAAACTGAACTTCATTTAACTACTAAGTTGCCATCAGTGACTATATGATGAGAATTTTTTGGTGAAACTTGCCTCAAAAAAATATTTGTAATTTCGGTAGTATGAAAAAAGTAGTTGAATGATTCATTAATTTATTATACAAATCTGAAAAGGCGCTGTATTCTTCAAAATATTTTAAAGCAAAAAACTAACTTTTTGAATAATTTCTGAAAAAATACATGCGTAATTTCCAAAAGGTTTATCAGTAGGACGGGGAACTGAAAACAAAAAATTTGAAAAAAAAAATTTGCTGAAACAAAATTTTCAACACAAATTACATGAAAAACAGAAAGCTGGTGTCTTTTTTCGGAGTTGGAAATTTTAATCAATGTTTCCCTCAGAAAATTTAAAATGTAATTCCGGAAAGGTTGGAAATGAACTTGGAACTTCATTTTGAAAGTATTGTATGTGGAAATCATCATTGCTAACATCTTTCTGGGGAACTTTTTGATTCAGCTCCAATAACATAGATGATGATCCTCTAAGTCTCTGCAAACTTAAAATGGGGCCAAATTATGTATCTTAGATAACAAATGATGAAACTAAAGATAGACAGTATAATGTTATTTTGAGAAACTTAGTGAAAAACGAACAAAATAATTGTAAATTGAAAAATTCACTACACAGAAAAATTCAAATGATTTCTGGGAATTATGTAGAAACTTGAATGAATAGGGAATCTATACTGAAAATAAAAATCATAATTTGCTGAATCCCAGTGAAATGAATGACATTTTCTTTGATATTGTCGGTAATTCCCATATGGTAGGAAACTAATAGATTACTTCAATAGTACCTAACATAATGAAAAACAGTTTTTGGTTCTCGTAAATAAATAATTATGAAATTATTGATAGTACGATAAACTACAAATTGAAAGCATATGTGGCCGATGGTATCAACAACAAAATGATAAAGATAATTATTTTTGATTCAGGGCATGTTTTCTCAAATCACTCATTCAGCTTCAGTGACTTGAAACCCATTTGACGGGTCCAGGGGAAAAAGTTTATGCCCATTTGTATGTATTTTGTGAAAACAGAAAAATAAAGTCTACCATCAAAAAGCTAGCAAAATTTGAGTTGTATTTTTTTTAAATAACAACCACGTTCACAAAATGTTTATTGCCCAGACTGTTTTGAGAAAAATTAACATTCTTACAAAATAATGTTTATATTAAAAGTAAATTTCCAGAAATCTTCTGGACAACAACATATCTTCCTTAGTAGTTTGGTTCATCATCGTCTATTGACGGGTTATACATGCTCATTCCCATCCTGATCATCTACGTCTGCTTGTAAGTTTGAGTAGAAGTGTTTTGAATTCACACTTTGTAAAAACTGCTTTAGGTTTTGCAGACGTGTGTATTCACCCAATTTAATTGCAATTGGCCCAGAATACGACAGGGCCAATGTCGTCATTGTAGTGACGCCATTCTTCTTCTTAGTTTTTTACGTTTTCTTGAATCAAGATTTACTGGACGCACCCAAATATGAACTCTTAGATATGCATCATGAATTTCGGTTGGTCTTTGACAATTTTGACCACTCTGATAGTTATCATTCGGATGGAGCATGTTTTTCTGTACATTCAGGATAGGTTCTGTGTCCATGTTTGAAATTGTACATCTTATCCACAGTTTATGATGATGAAGGCTTTACACTGCTATTTATTAACACTTCACGCCAATCATAGGGTCAACACTGTGTGTCATTTAGGGAGAAACCTTGCATCGTGGACGTTGAGGTTTCTTTCCCAGGCAAATCCGGACCTAAACTTTTTTTTACCTGGACATGAAAACTTCAATCACCGTTTTTGAGGTGATCTAAACGAATATGCAATCGTAAGTTCAATCTGAAGTGGGTTTAATGCTACCATTAACTCAAATCCGACAAAACACGAATATAAAAGTTTTATCCCTGGCCCCCATCATTGGTATATTATCAGCAATCACTGAAGTGAATGATATCTTACTCAATTACATAACAAATGTTTGGAATACAAACTGGATAGAGAAACGTATTTTTTGTATAATTCAGTGTTCCTATATCATTATTTGTTTCGACAGTATTTTTTTGGCGTGCAATTCAATGTTTATATGAAAGAAGCTGTTCCGAGAAGGTTTTTCCTCCAGTTTTGCCTGATATTACTTCTTTGCATAATCTGCACATTTTTGTGTGCTTAGAGTTAATTTTTCGAAATTGATTGTTTCCTTCTTTTCTTTGGAAGATTCCCAAATTTCTTTGTTTAAAGATGGGGAAATAGGAAGCCAAAACCCTTCAACCCCAAAATTTAATCTCTCCTAAAAATACACCCTTTTCAATTCAAAATAGAAAATTATGTTTTTTGATCAAATATTTACCAACCATCAAAATATTTAAAAAATTTCGAACGATGGATATTTTGTAAGTTGAGCCTCCTCTTTAGAGTAAAAAGTGTTTGAGATTTCAGTGAATGATATTTTATATGAACTACTATATTTCATTGCGAAACACATTACTGAGTTAAATTGTTTTTCCTTCGAAAAGGATGATTAACCGCTCAATACCCCGCATAATTGTAGTGTAGTTTTTTCCTAGACTTTTTCTTACAGTTGGTTGCGTTGAGAAATGTTTCCCTTCACTTCTAGATAGATGGATACGCCTTTTGTAGGAGTGATGGATGGGGCATCATTCATTTTTTTTGGACCGAGAACGGAGAGTCAGAAAGGGACTAAGAGTATTTCTGGATTTCGTGTGCATCGAATCTAATCAAAGTTGTATTATCACGTAAGGGTGAATGTTTGTGAGAGTGAGTGATGGATATAAATCGATTATCCGCAAAAAAATCAATGTGAGAATGAAGAGAAATAGAATTTTTTTCAATACAAGGTGATATTTTTACGGAATAAAGTAACGTTTGATAATTTCTGGTTTTATGATCAACTATGTAGTCGATTCGGTTTCAAAACTGTTCAGTTAAAATCTCATAATAAACAGTTACGTGAATACATTGTAGATTTTCATCGAGAATTGGCCAATTCCATCACATATAATCATAATAACCTGTCATAAAACTTACTCAAAAAATATGTTCTCAACTATCCATTTTAACTTCAAAATAGGAAAGTACGTACCTAGCTAGACCTTCAAAATGATTCACTATGTGAAACAAAACCATTGAATTAAATAAGCGAATGAATGTCATTACCTACCATCATCGATGCATGAGTTGATTTAACTCATTCCTGAAATAACGTCATAATTATATGAATGGATTGACTGCTTTATCTTGTGATGTTATCAAGATTCGTGCGATTGAGGCAATAATACCTCTGAAACATTGTATTGCAGTTTCATAGATCATTTCTTTGCTGTGGAACTCTACAATTCATTGCCTGAGCAATTGAAAAGTTTCAACGTCAGGAAATTGAATTACAAATATAAAAATTATATATATGACAGTCAGTAATCTCAATTTTTGCTTAGTAGACGAGTCAATAATAAATAAGCAACATATCAATTGATTTATCAACTCTTCAGCAGATAATCATCTATTCAATTTTTAATTTATTTTTGTCTTGTCATGGTACTATCACCGTTATTTCAATTTATGTATGTTTGCATTTAATATGGAGTGGTGCTTGTTGGCCGAGTTTGAGTAACTCTGGTCTAGACTTCGCTAATGAGTACCGAAATCTCCAGTATTTTTTTTTCATATCTGTATTTTTTTGTATTTTCAGTGAAGCCGATTTATTATTATTATTATTATTATTAAACATGGATTACGCCGCTGAGGATGACAGTGTTCCATGTAAGTGTAATATAACCTCTATACTGTGTAGCAATCCTGTGAATTATATTTGAAGCAATTCCATAACGAATGTATGACATGAGTAGATTTAACTCATTCGTAACATATTTTATGAATGACTCAAGTGCTTTATCTTGTAATGTTTTTCAAATTTGTACTGAATATGCAATAAGGCAATTGTCTCATTCCGAAACAGTGTTTCATGTAATACACATTTTACCTCTTTCATATACCATATTGTGTAGAAACAGACAGACTGATGCGGCAGGATTTTCATACATAATATGTAGTGATATGAATTTCATTCATATTGATTGTTGATTGCGGTATGCACAATAGTTCTGACGGTCTGTCAATATCAGTCAAGTTGAAACACCCATATTATACCAATTTGTATTTTAGTAATATGATGAATATGAATCGCATGTTAAGGTGTAAGATCTCAGTAATCCTTGGCACACGTTTCGACAGGTGTAGTTCGAAGTGGAGCAACAGCTGGTTATTAAAACACATATTTCAACAGAAACAGATATATACCGGGTGAGTACTACATAAGATTTCGAAAACGAAGAAAGTACAGACGAGCTGAACTGAAGGAAAAGTTGAGTACCTGTTACTAGATCTCGTTGTTAAAAAACTCAAGTTAGCCCCTTCAATTTTAGAAAACAAAAAAAAAAGATCTAGTTTAATCTATCTAAAGATAACCTGTATTTACCCCAATCCAAAATGCTAAATTACTTATTACTCCAACCACGCTGTTCATTTATCCCATCGTTCATAAATCAGTCTTGAAAAACCTATTTGACATTCAATTAACAACGCGTACGTATTATCTAATGTAACATACATTACCACTTGACAAAAAAGGAGATACAACATTTTTTTTTGTTTATCTTCGGCACGCCAAGTTGTCCAGTTCAACGTTTGTAGATCTGAACAACAAAGGAATTACAGTTGGATAATAATCTTTGGCAGCGTTATTTATTTTCATGGCCATGTTGAAGATTGTTTCTTCATGGCATTGTTCGACGAAGAAGATTGAATTTTTAAATTTGCTCCTTCATATCGGAAATCGGTTGGATTGCAAACTTAATTAATTTCATGAACGATTGATTTTCTTTCCTGATTGTTTTCCAAAAACGTCAAACACAAATTTATCAGACAAAATAAATAAGGGTTTTTTTTTAATTGAGTATTTGCGAGAAGTAATAATTACTTGCAAGACTTCAAATATTTCATAATTTTTTCAATACTTTATGTATCTCAGTTGAGTTTTAGTTTCGGTAAATTATAAAGAAATTTCATCTATAACATTATTTTCATTTCTCTGCCATATAATGACCCAATCAACCAATGGGCTTGAAAGAAAACTATTATTTTCTCAAAGTTAAGAATCTTATTTAAATCGTTTTCAGGTCTCAAAAGTAAGTTTTTTGTTCGTCATCAACAATTTGAAAATAGAAATGACGCTATGAAAATTCGAAAGAAAGTGAAGCTGATTTCAGGAATTCAAAAACTCAGAAGGTATCTCAAAACTCAAATCGCAAAAATGTTATTCCCAAACATTTCTCATTCTAATAAGTTGAACAATTTATCTATCCATCGTTTCTGACAGCCAGAGATCAAGTATTTCGTTTGGTAAGTCTTCAGCATTTACATTTTTCCAAGTTAAGGGGGCTGATCGGGACAATACCTTTATCACTTTGTACGTTCGGTAACTATTCAGTTTTTATGCCATTTATGACTTCATAAATATTATACACGAGTATTCTTTAGTTTTTTAGCTTCATCTTTTTTGACAAATAACTATTCAATTATTGAAGGTGACCAACCCTTCAACTATTATTTGTAAGAAGTACTTACTGCCTTTTGTTCTGAATTTTCTAATTTGTTATATTTAAGACAACTCAATAAAGTAAGTAGCTGCAATGTAATGAGAATGTTTATTTCTCACTCATTTATACGGATGAAAAATATGAAAAGAATAATGAAAAAGTATTTAATGAAATTTTAGTCACTAAATCTATTCATTTTTGTTATCAACCACAACGGCGGCTCTATTAAATACCACCATAGATTGTTAACCTGTGTTTTCCTTTATTATCTTCAGTATCATTTTGTCTTTCAACCAAATTCCCTTTAAGATAGGCGACTTTAAAACTACGCGTTTGTTGTGAGCTAGTGTGACGTCACGAGATATGTGCTTTTGTCGGTACAGTATCTGAACGATTATGAAGTCGATTCTTCTGGCGATCCTGTAGATGGCGTCATCGCATCTAATTATTCACGCGTGTCTTTTAAGGATAGTCCAGCAATGCATTTGTGGTTCCGCCTAGTACCACTGACGACACCTATGGCGAGTCAAAACAGCGCTATTTGGTGATGGATCACGAAAGTTCAGAATTTGGGCTCTGGTTTCATATACTAAATTTCATTTCAATATCAATCCGTAGCTCCACGTTGGGCGTCAAAGTGAAATGAAATGTAAAATCGTTGGACATCAAAAGTATAACGTAACCTTACAGTGGTTAACAGTACATATATAAATCAACCCAACCGTTTAGTTGGTTTCATTTCCAGACAAGTGTGTGTCAGTGAAGTGGAAACTTCTTTGGGTTTGAATCATTAATCTTAAGAAATATAATCCTAGACATAAGAATAAAAAGTTTGTTCATATGTCAAAAAAATTCCGTTTTAATATTTTTCCAGCTCTTCAACTTTTATTAACTTGTTATTTTAAAAAATATTATGAATTTTTGCACCTCAAAGAAATATAATATAATAGGAGCTGGTTGGATGGAAATGCAATATCTGCCTTGATTTATCATGTGCAGATGTAGAATTCTGTTATTTATTAGGTTAGGTTAGTATCTCTTGTACTGAGTAACCTTTCAGTGAAATCATTTATTATTATTATAAATCTCCTGTGCCCATAATATTTGGCAGGTCTACCTCTCAAATTTTATTACGGCTTATTCTGCACACACAGCTTGCAAACATTGCAAAATGAAAGCTTACAGGCCTAACGGTATACTCGTGACCCGTAATGAATCGTTTGCCATTTTGCGGATCTCCATAAAAAACCCTCGGATTGGTCACGACCAGAGAGGTCACGAATCTGACAGAAAATAAAGCAAAACAGAACCGATTGGGAAATACAAGGTTCAATGACTTCGAAACAGGAACAAATTCTTTAAATATCGGTTATAATTAAAACAATAATGTTTCAGAAGAGCACGATGACAGGAGCTTCAATCATTGCGATTATTTTTGAAAGAACTGTAAATCTGAAAAGTGCGCTGGAAAATAGTAATACAGTTTCTTCAATGCCAATATAGTCTTTTAGACATTAATCAAATTGAGTTTGCCTTACAGAAATAATAATGAATTTGATAATGACTTCTGAAAATCAATAATTCATTAAAAATTTTAAGGTTAAAATAAAAAAAATGGTTCTCAATTCACACTATCCATGATAAAATTAAAAAAAGTCACCCAAATAATTGCGTTTTGAGTAAAGTTCATTGTGTGAAAAATGTATCCAATTTTAACCTGAACTGCAAAATTTTGGGAATTTGTAAAGTCGAAAGAATTGCTAGAAATTATACAGTTGAATTTTTCAGTACTAGTCAAAGAAATAAATATATTGTTTAAAAAATGAACGAAACATTTTCAATTACCAACCTTCTCTATTGGCGGTAAGGTATTGATAGGTCTAAATTCATTAGCTTTTATAGTGTTTGTAACTTTAGGTGTGGGTATAATGGTACTCATTTTTAATAATTCCGGCAACTGACCATTCTGAAGCGATGTAATGATTAGATTGAGGATTGCATGACCAGCTGTTTAAAATTCTTGCTTTAACATTTTATAATTCATTTATTACATTTATTATCTAATGACCCAATTATATCATTCAACTCTCTTAAAATAATCAATCTGAAGGTGCTGAAGGGCAATTATATTATTATCCAAACTGAACCATAGTTCAGAATTCCCAATACCTTGGATTATATATTGGATACCGTTTACAAAGTATAGGTTGAAAGTTTCCGCCATGTCAGGTTCACCTTTTTTAGTACTTACCACCCTTTCATCTTCAAATTAGATTAGGTTCGGAAATGTACGATCATTACTACTATCAAGGATTTTTAAAGTTTCCCACATAAAATGAGAATTATTTTTATAACTGTCTACTTTGTTATAATAATATTGAACTTTCTTTATTTTCAAATCCAAAGGGAGTTTGACGAAGCTGCAGAAAGGAGATTTAGAAAAAGATTTAGAAGAAAATAATATTATTTTTGATAATTACTCAACATTCAACAAACATTTGAATTGATATTATTTGCTATTAAATTTCTGAAATCGTAGATATTAGGCTTGCTTTAAGATATAAGGTGGAATTTTTTTTATTGCACTCCTGATATTGGTGGTTTAAATACGACATTAAACTTTGAATTACCGTAAAGGCAGCTAACAATTCACTGTTTATTGCTCTGTTTCAAGTGTTTGTGTTTTCAAAGGGGCTGAAATAATTGAACATATAAATAATCATGTTTTGTCGACCCACTGATTGACCCTGACGGATCTACATACATTACTGCAGCACCTTGTTATACAGGTTTCGCTATGTGGTCATAGACCTCTTCCTCTGATTCAAATAGGTATATGAGGATTAAAGAATAAAGTTCAAAAAGTCCTTGATATGTTTGAAATGAAAATACTTTTATATTTCATCTGTGTTGAAGTCTTGTGTTTTTTCTTGCAATTTACCGACTCATAATTCATCAATTGATTTTTTGGAATCCCGCTAACAAACCTGCCTTGAATATTTATCTCACCTTTCACATAACATTTGAATTTTTTACAAATATATGGAAGTTTATACAGGATTTGTTTTGAAAAATTCAACAAAAACTATCGATTTCGAAACTCAGTACATTCATTATTGATTTGAAATATTCACCGAATAAGCTACAGTATTTCAGTTTTGCTGATTAGTTCCTGATATGAAGTTGATGCTGAAATATATCAAGATCGATTCATCGGTCGAGTTGATTTTACTGAATATAATAATAATAATAATAATAATAATAATAATAAAGGTCTTTATTATTTTCAAATAATATACATATAGATTTTTAACATTGTATGTAAAAAATAA
>WOGJ01298963.1:0-11985 GCA_015342185.1 Leptinotarsa juncta
CGATTAGAAGCCGGTGGTCGTTTTATTGCGGCAACGAACATTGCCGACCTCTTCTCGTCATTTCCGCACGGTTCTGGATTATTCGCGTAGGCTTCGCGGATACGTTCTAGATGAGTCATGTG
The DNA here is from genome assembly GCA_015342185.1 of Leptinotarsa juncta. Classification (NCBI taxonomy): domain Eukaryota; kingdom Metazoa; phylum Arthropoda; class Insecta; order Coleoptera; family Chrysomelidae; genus Leptinotarsa; species Leptinotarsa juncta. The sequence continues at coordinate 123 of WOGJ01298963.1, forward strand.
TTTTCTCGCTCTGTCAGGGCCGGCTTCAGATTCATTACAATATGTTCAGGGAAAATTCCTAACATGATCAATTTTCATTACTAAATAGGAAATCACATTTGAATCTCATTATTTTTTAAACGACATTTTTTTGTGTAGGACTCAATATTTTATTATGTTTTTCTGGGTTTATAACCTTGCAAAATCTGAAAAAATAAAAGATAAATCAATAGAGAGTGTGCTGAAGTATAGAAAAGTTACTGTGTAATATAAACTACTGCAAAGTCCAATTCATTAGTAACTTGTCGTATTCATAAATTTTGTCTACAAATTGAAAAATATCAATTGAAAATATTGAATATTGATACTTAACTTTCTTAGGTGGTTAACGTTTTGGAAAACAATCCTTTTCCGTTTTTAAAAACTGAATTCACTATGAAAATCTCGCCTCAAACTGTGATATTTCTAATTTCTGTTGACACAAGTTCTGAAAACGGAAAAGGATTGTTTTCGGAAACATTAACCACTTGAGAAAGCTAAGTATCAATATTTAATTTTTGCAATTGATTTTTTCAATTTGAAGGCAAAATTTATGAATAAGACAAGTAACTGACTAATTGGACTTTCCAGTAGTTTATATTACGCAGTAACTTTTCGGGAAGAACTTTTCAGTTTGCCCTTTACTACACTTCGGCATATTTTCCATTCATTTATCTTTTATTTTCAGATTGTGAAACATAAACCCAGAAAACAATATAAAAAATTAATTTCATCAGTTAGGACTTTCATTGACTAATATGATTTGAAATTCCTGAAAAAAAAATTGAAAATGAATAGCTGAAAGTAACAATTATATTGAGCAAAAAAAACTGAAATAAAATTACACTAAAATGAAAATTAGGGAAAAATTGAAAATTGAAAAATTAAAATGAATTGAAAATTTAAAGATCTCAAGCCAAGTTACTTCACAATGTTTCTATTGTTAGTATCCACAGTCATCACAATTGTCAAGACGATTGTGGATACTAACAATCGAAACGTCGTGAAGTAACTTGACTTGAAATCTTTTAATTTTCAGTTTATTTTCATTGTTCATTTTTCAGTTCAAATTTTTATTTTATTTTAATTCAATTTCAGGGTTTTTTTGCTTAATATAATTGTTATTTTCAGCTATTCATTTTTAATTTTCATTTTTTTTTTGTTCTTTCAGGGATTTCAAATCATATTATATCATATTAAACGCTGGAAGTCCGAACTAATGAAATTTACCATGAAATATTGTCAACCAACTTCAAACAAACATGAAATCATATCATAAAAACAATAAACGAGGTAAGCGATTTAATAGTAATAAAGGGTTCAAAAATAATTCTTAAAACTAGCATAGAGAAATTATTGATAATTTATAATTTTTTGCCGACATTAGGTAGTTCTGACAAAACTTCGTATTCACTGACATACACCAATTGATCCTTTAGAAATATAGCAACATGTTTTCATCACTCTTTTGGTGGTTGCATTTTGAATAGTCTCCAACTTGGTGATAGGCATTATGATTTCTTGTTTTAACTAAATATTCATTTTTGCAGCTTCTCATGATTGAAAATTGTGGGGAATGTAAACCCGGCGAGTCTTGGAACATAGGCGAAAATGATGAAACTGAAGACATTTATACACCTTGGCCAGATGACTGTGAAGAGGAGTTCCTCAAAAATCCCATAGTTGCGGAACTAACCATAAATAACATAAAGAATTCAGGAAAACATTTTTACAATAAGAATGAGTTTATAAATGCAGAAAGGAAATATACAAAATGTCTGAGATATATTGACTGGACTTTGACACACAAGATAGAGATTGATAAAATTGAAGATATTCGGAGTGTTCTTGTATTGAATTTAGCAGCTGTTAAGTTGAGAAGGCATAAATATAAAGAAGCTGTTTTATTATGCAATGAGGTAAGGACCTAATACCAAAGTTGGGTTATTCCAATCTCTCATAGACCTAATCAGTTGTATTCGGATGGATCTTGAATTCAATGTTCAGACTGTACGGTCTTTGTTAAGAAACATTTTGTTTGAAATTTAAAACACTATGATCCAAAGTGATACATTTCAAAATAAATGAATAAAGTGTGGTCAAAAGGCACTCTCTTGAGAGTATTGATTCACAACTATCTGGAAAATCCATATCAAATATTATATTATTAATCTTTTCTAAGTGACAAAAACTATTGGGAACTTTTGGAATACGTCTTAGAAAAGTAGACATTTAAAATCCACATCCATCTAGATCTAGAATATTTGATAGAATACTATTCATTGTTAATAATAATAATAATTCTTTATTTCCAATAGGACAATGAAATTGTGTAGGAAGTGTCAATACAATACAAATTAAAAAGAAAAGAGGAAGACAGGTTCATGCTCTAAAACTAATATGACTATGCATTATTCAAAGAATTCCTGCAAAACAAAAAAGCATGAATTACTGCTGAAATCTCTACTAATAAGTGATTTTTCGTTGAATTAAATTTTGATATTAAAAATCGAGTTGAAATAAAAACTTTTTTAGTGTATTTAAATGAAGAAATTCACGTTTTTGAAAAAGTGAGAAATTTAATTCACTTAAAAAGATTTTCCATGGGAATATTTTTTTCTTTCTAATTGAAAAAAATATTGCCTAAAAATGAATAACTATAATTTACATATGTCCCAAGGAATAGTACTATAGTATAGTACTATTTTTAACCAATATCAATAAACTACTTTTACAACAATATGTAATAAAAAATAATCTTGAGTAGGAACACGCCCTCTGTGTCTGTAACAGAAAATAAACATGGCTTATTGAAAAAAGAATGTTTGTGAAGCCAAGCTGGATTTTCTTTAATCGGGCAACTAAATGAAACTACTTCTCTGGATGAAAAGTTGATGAGTTTTTGTTGATCCAATAGATGGCGTCTTCTTAGCGGAATTCTTCTTTTGATTTTCCTTATGATGAGAAATTTTTATGGAGATTCACGATTCCTTCTCAACCTAAAATGTTGTATTTTTGAATTTGCTAGGTGCTCGAAGCAGACAAATGCCACGTGAAAGCTTTGTACAGAAGAGCTCAAGCAAGGCTGGCTTTGATGGAATACGATAAAGCACTGGAAGACATTAACAATGCCTCTATTTTGCTACCAAACGACAAGAATATTCAGGAAGTCCAACGTGAGGCTAAAAAAGTCAAATTGATGTACCTGAAAAATGAAAAAAAAATCTATGCTAAAATATTCAGTTAATGTGTTGGTGATAGTTTCTGTCAATCGCCAAAACTGAAATACTTTTTTTTTAACCGAATATAAAAAAGTAGGTTGTTATCTTTATGAGAGTATAATTTGATGACACTGAAATATATGTGTACATTATAATTGCTTTATTCAGGAGGTATATAATATGTGATTAATACAATTAGCATTCAAACAACATCTAAGTTCCATGTCTATTTTTCTACAATATCAGACCTTGGAGGGGGGCACCTTTCTGTCTTTTTGGCCGCGGCCTACAGCCAAGTACAACACCTGCCTTGAACCCCTGACCTAAGCTCTAGGGATTTCAGGGCTCATTACCAGCTCGTTTGCCACAGTAGGTGCTTTATATTGGATCTCCATCAAGTAACGGCCGAATTAATCAGAAAATGAGAGGAAGAATTAGATGCTGTTGAGGTCCAAAACATTAAGTCATGGCAAATAACACAGGGCCATTCTATTGTTGTCTTGAGGGCCAAAAGTTTGAAACTGAATTGTACCCGCTTCGTTAACACTGATTTTCAAATACATTATCCTCTAAAAAACTCTTTTCTGCATATTTGCTGGCATATTTCTTATTAATTCTGCATGTGAAATCTGACTTGTGTTTGTGATTTGAAAAATTCATTTGGATTTGGATGTAAAAGGAAACGAGTTAATGGTCTTGAACTGCATTATGAAAGTAAAACCGTTTCTTTCATAACAACCTTTTTGACACGAGTTCTTTCAGTTTTGGTGTTAGATTAAACTATTTTGAGATATTTTCTGTGATAGTTCGTAATTTTTAAATATATGTGTATATATTACTACATACCATAGTTCTTATACTGATTATAAGTGTATATCTTATTAGGTAAAGTTATATTTCTGCCAATTTTAATTAGATTTGTACAGGGTGTTCCAAACTCGAGGGTGACCGTTGGGATCTCGGAAACTGTAAGAGATATAGAGTCGGTTAAATTGAGGTGAAGTTACGTAATTTGGTACTCCTTAAAAGGATGTTCTAAAATTTAGAAAATTCCCAATACTTTCGAAGATATCCCAAAAAATCCGAAAATGCGCAATTTCTGCCAAAAAAACTTTCTCGTAGCATCTTTTTTTCTTCTACAACATTCAGTTTTCAGATTCTGAATCCATCGTTCCGTTCTTCAGAAACCATCATCAGCTTTGTTTTCATATGGATTGATATAACTAAATACACAATTAGTGAATGATATTTAAAACGTAACACTAAATTTATATTGTTTGATGTCCAAAATTTATTTCCCAGTAGTTCAATTGAAACAACTGAGCTGGTTGAGCATCTTTTAGACGAAAACCATATATATTCTCTAATAAAACAGGAACTTTTAGATTCACTTACTATCTATTTCAAAATTATTTCCAATTTGAGAAAAAGTTTTATTCATGCAGCAAAGGACTAATAATGGGAAACCGTTGAGTCGTTTGCTGGCTAAAATTTTCATTGATGATCATCTAGAGAATGAAATCCATAATAATCAGTTAATTAACACTTTCTTGTATTGGTACAGATATGTAAATGATATCTTAGTCTGTTTTACTGGTACTGAAAGGGAGGTTAATAATTCAATAAATTATCTTGACTTCACTAATATGAAAATTACTAATTAAAAATGACTGCAATTTTCCACAAACCATATTATATAGACAATGTCATACATAATTCCTTCAAATACCCCTACCAGCATAAAGTAGCTGCATTCAATAATATGCTTCACAGACTATTGAATATTCCACTGTCGCAGTTTTGGATAGATCAGGAGTATCTAAGTTGATTTGTGGCTCTCGCCCAAAACTTTATATTGGCCAAACAGGGAACTTTTTCCCAAAAAGATTAAAGACAATTTCGGTTTTTTTCAGGATATCTCTGGAAGTATTTGGAATTTTACATATTTTACGCAACTTTACCTTGTTTTGACCAACCCTGTATTTTTTACAGACGATTGTCACCGTCGAATTTGGGACACCTTGTACATAAATTAACATTCGTCACGTTAAAGTATCATGAATGTATTTATTCTGTAATTCTCTTTATATTTGTGTAATAAAGCTATTATTTTAAGTTTGTTTCTATTCCTCCCGATCTCTGTTATGTTTTACAATAAAATTGTAGATAGTGTGAGATAAAAAAGATAATTCAGCAATGAACTACTTAAAATCCATTGAAAGAATTTTTTGAAATTGATCAGACAACTTTTTTTAATCTGACTTGGGTTTGTTACGTTTTTCCTTCCAAATTTCCAAGTACTTATATGACTTTTATTGGAAGTTTTGTGATTTTCTTTTCAAGCTGGACTGAATGTCGATAACAAAATTGGTAATTATTATGGTGTACTGAGAAAAGTGCTTCAAAAGTCGAGAGCTTTAATGATGAAGACCAGAATCCTACGGTCATACTGTTGTGTTGTATTGAATTAATTTGCATAGATTGGTAATTGTTGAATCCTATGTGCTGATCCTGGGAAATATTAGCCATATTTCCAACTCTCTGAGGATGGCAACAAGCGTTATCGAATCATTGACAATCAAATTGTGAAGATTGAGTATGTGTTTCATGTCTAATTGCTAGTCAATTAAAAAGAAATGCCTGTATAAATGTGAATTTTCCTTCTGAGTTGAGAAAAAAGCCATGAAACCATTGTTCTGAGCTAACAAGGAATGCTCCAGAATTGTGAATGAAGCTTTATTGTGAATGAACATAATTCTAGTTGAATATTACAGTTGAAAGGATTGTACTATAGTTGTTTTATGATGTATACATTATAAATATTAAATGTATTCTTGATGGAATGAAGTCTACAAAACTTCTGAAATTATTCTGAGAAAAATTCTCTGGCTGAAAAATACATTTTTGTTTTTCCCACTCAATTCAGATGATCAGCCGCATATTAATGGTCATAAATTGCACAAAATGACGTGCTTAAAAAGTTTAAATTGTAAATGCCTGGTTATAGACAAAACAATAAATACCCATAAAATATTTGAGTATTGTTATTAACCAGCATATGAGATGGGACAAAAAAATATAACATGTAACGCAAAGGACAGTCATTCACAGAATCCATAATGAGATATTGTATCATAGTCTACAAATAGCACAGAACTCGATTTTGAAAATAGTATTAAAAAAAGATGTTTTTCAACAGATCATCTATATCAAGAGAATAATTTACTTAACATGAGATAATTTAATAGTTACCTGTATGGATGTCCTTGAGCTCGCTCAGCAATTCGGTTTCTATCTACTCAACCGTCGCTAAACGCCATTCTTTCATGGGTCTCTTCAATCTTGGGAACAGGAACAAGAGGCGGAGGCAAATCTGGAGAATACGGTGGCTGGGGCGTGATTATGGTGTTGTTTTTGGCTAAAAAATTACGAACAAGCAATGATGAGTGAGCAGATGAGTTATCGTGATGCAAAAGCCATGAATTATTTTTTCACAATATCGGATGATTTCCTTGTATTGCTTCTCACAAGCGGCGGATAACTTCAACATAATACTCCTTATTGGCCATACAACCGTGTGGCAAGATCTCCTGTTGCACTATAATCGAAGAAAACGTTCAGCAAAACCTCGACATTTCATCGAACTTGGCGTGTTTTTCTTGGTCTTGGCTCTTCCCTTGGAATAATTGAACTTTGGTTTCGATGTGATAATCATATACCCATGATTCGTCACCAGATATGACCCTTTTAAGCAAATCTGGATCGCCGTCTAATAGTAGGAAAGTAACAGTCATCGAGTACAATTATCAAGTAGAAACAATTTCGCTATCACGTAGTAACTCAATTAAAGATCTTGGTGTATATTTTGATGAAAATTTGTCTTTTTCCAACCACATTAGATCGAAAGTAAGTGAATCATTGACAGTTAATGGCTTTATAGTTCACAATTGTAGATCTTTTTCAAACATATCTGCTCTAATTACTCTTTATGTAGCCTATGTAAGGTCAAAATTAGAATATGGCTCTGTTCTATGATCTCCATTGTACAATTGCTATAATACATTAATTGAAAAAGTTTAACTTTTTACTTCAAATCTTATGGTATCTGTCCTGAAAGAGGTATTCCAAGTAACTTATTATTTTACGCCTGAGGAAGCTATTGTATAATGAAACAAATGTCGCGTTTTTGGAAAACCCTTTATAGTGGAAATCATACAATAAACTTTATTAATGAGTTTTAATATGGATTTTCATCAAGTATCGGTCAGTTCTATTCAATTATATAACATTCAATATTGAAAGTCTTGAATTAGGCAAAATACTTGCTGGAATAATTTTTCTATATAAATTACTGCACAATAATGTGGATGCTACGGAGGCGTTATTTCATATGAATTTCTGATTGCCTCATTTTATAACTAAAAGTACTAAAACATTTTTACAGCCGACTGGCCAAAACAAATTTGTACCTCAATTCACCTATTTTAGCATTTGCATATTTTTTTTAAATTTAAAATTTTTGTGATATCCATTTTGATTCCCTGGAGTATATAGTTGAAACTGCATCTCAGTTTTTCATGAGGAATTTTTAATTTTCTGGTATTTTTTTTATTATATTATTTGTAGTTATAAGCCCCTACATTACTTTTTTAATATGCTTAGTTAACCCTGTGAATGGTTTTTAACTGTTCGTAATTATTAATTGATTATTATTATTCATTGATTAATTATTGCAATAGATCAGAAGTTGCAATATTAGAAACGTCCTGAAAGAAAAATGGCGGTTTTTTAATAAATAAAACATCATTTCTGTAACATTTGGTGATTTATTATCTGTAATTGTTCAACAAATGCTATATCTAATAGCGCTTACAGAATCTAAAAAATAACAAACTAAAATTCATATTATATACATTAATAGCGTTTCAGGAACAATAACACTGTACAGGAAAAGTGAAATGCCTCTTTAAAAATCACAATGAAAAACGAAAGTAATGTTTTGTTCAGGCAGGGCGGAAGAAATTTTTTTTATGGACTGATTTTTGCAAGTGAATTTGTTCCAGGTAAAGGCTTTTTCAAGAAACCGTTTTCCTGTTGCTCAGTAACACGAAGGACTAGTGTCAAAAAGGACTTTGGGATCGTTACACTACTTTTCAACTTTGGACAAAACTGAAAATAAATTCCATTTTATATATGTAAAGATTCTATTTATATCTGGTTTCTCATCAAAAAGATATAAATAGTAGTTCAATTAATCTTGAAAAGTAGTCGCTAATGACCCAAAAAATCCTTCAAGTTTTATTAGAACCTGCTCTATTAATTCTACAATTTTCCACATGTATCGCTCACAACACAATCAACAGTTCGTATGGTTCAAATTTCATTCAGTTGACTTATTCATAACATGCCAAAAATTTGAAGAAACCGCAAATACACTGTCCAATTTCAATATCAGTGCCTTATTCACCATTAATTTTAAATGTCTTTAAATAAGTAATCCTATATTCGAAATAGTCATATATAGTTTCCTCAAAAATATTGGTTGCAACTGGAGAGAGCAAGGGTCTTTTTAAGTATTTCCAATAGAGAGACAAAGACTTACTATCTACCCTTTGAATTAGTTCTCTATTTGAACATACTCCGAAAAAACATGTCTGATACAGAACTAGAATATCAAGTTAGCAATAATCAATGCCCAATTCATACGCAACTTAATTTTTAAAATACCAAGAGTAGAAGTACAAAATCTTGTCTACTCAATTCAACTCGAATACTTTTCTTCAAACTACCAAAATAGGTGTATCACTGTAAACTACTAGATCATATTTTAAGTACTCGCACAGTAAAGGGTCTGACACGATATATCTCCTAGTATTATTTTGATTATCACCAAGATAAGTGATGTACTGTTTGGAATCTTTGGTGTAGTAATGAATATTACTGGAGTATTGTCCCAACACCAAACCGTTATTTTAAAACCTCGAAACGTGTTTTGATCACCATGTGATCATCTTCAAGATAAAAATCAAACTGTTTGATCTTCCTCTTGAAGATGATCGATACATGTATCGAAGTGTTAAAATAATGGTTTGGTGTTGGGAAAAAACTCTATAGTAATATGAAGCAAGATAAGGTCTAGTATAATGTTAACATTCCTGCACTCCTCTAGAATTTTCTATCAGTTCAAGAATTTTTAATGAAATATAATAAGTGATATTTAGATTTGTCACTTATCCATTTAAAAAGAATTTCAAAAAGTTTTCCTATAATAGTTTTGAAATACTTTATCAAAGGAGTCTTCTTGAAAGATTGTTCACTGAATGAAGCATTTTTTTAATCAGAAGAAAATAGATACAGTGCCCTTATACAGTCTCAAAAAGTTCCTGACTGAAAAACATCATGACTAACAATGGATAAGTGTAAAGTTACCTCTTCTATGGATTCAAACCAAATTCTAGAAAATCCATCATCTTGTAACAGCTTTATATAAAAACAATACTCTAGCAAACAAATAAAACTAGCGAGGCTTCAAAATTCCAAGATGTATGAATCTCTGGTATAAGAAATTATTCGATACTGTTTAATCAAAAGCTGTATTGAAATCAATGTTGTATACATAGGAATCTGTTGCTATTTAATATCTAGACCATTGAGAACAAACACACTGAAAACCTGTGAATACAGAGGATTTTCAAACATAGTATCTTTTTGCAAATCTGTAATTTATTTATTCATTCACTGCCTTGAAAATAAAATAAGACATACAAATTTACAATTCCAGATTGAGTTCTACAGACACGATTACTGTATATGACATGCACTAACAAAAATTAAAACAGATATCAATATATTACAGTAAAACAGTATAAATAAAAAAGAAAGTTTATTTTAAACCAAAATTGAAAACTTTATTAGATTTTTACTAAAAAGTTTTACAAAGAAGCAACACGTGTTTCGCCATAAAATAGCTTCTTCAGGCGTGTCTAGGAGTGTATAGACACGAAACACGTGTTGCTTTTTGTAAAACTGTTTTGTGAAAATCTCACAATGAAGTGTTACTTGAGTAACACTTTATTGTGAGATTTTCATCAAGTATCGGTCGATTCCACCACAATTATTATGTATTTTATTGGGAAAGAATGGTTTTGGCTTTTTCATCTTTATACAAAAAATGTGGGAATTTCAAAATAAATTGTTTACAAGGATGTGTAGATCCTTCAAAGAAGTAACTTTCAAACACAAAACTGGAAAAAAATGCCCCCTAGAAAACTTTTTCTTCCAGTTTATGTCTAAAAGTTACTTCTTTGCATGATCTACACGTCTTTGTAAAGAGATTATTTTGAAATGGATTGCTTTCTTTCTTTTTTAGGAAGATTCTCTCATTATTTGTATAAAAATGGAAAAGAAGAAAGCCCAAACCGTTCCCAATAATATTCTCTCCTTAAAATATAACACTTTCATAATTGAATAGAACTGGCCGATACTTGATGAAAATCCATATTTAAACTAATTAATATAGTTTATTGTGCGATTTTCACTATAATTATAGCGAAAATCACACAATAAACTGTATTAATTAGTTTTTTTACCCCTTTCAATTTCAGTATTTTATGTTATGTATAAAATTTTCATCAATATCCGTTCAAATCAAAAAACATTTTACTGTTTGAAATATTTCATTGTATTCACTGTGGTATCTATTTTTGTTCAATTATATTTGTAATTATCTTGTCATGGGACCAATAAATATTATTATCAATTTGAAAACAAAATCGTATTTATTTGCAGATATCTCGGATACAATCTTGACAAAATAAAGTTTATAATAACTGACTTTAATGAAAGGTATATCACATTCAGATAAAAAATTAACTCAAAATTATCCCACATTTGCATTTATGAAAGATAGACGCCTTCTACTACTTGTTTTAGTTAAAGTAAGGCAGGAGTCTTATTTTTAAATGTGCGATTCCAAACATGAGCTAGTCAATATGCACAAGGATTGGCATCTGAGTAACCCACTTGAAGTAATTTTTATCGACACTTCTACGATGAATGCAGGTTTTTAAAAATGCAACAACAAAGCAGTTGCTTCTCTTCACCAATCCCCAAATGGTTTAGACTGTTCTCGTGTTACCAGATAACTACTTGATTGTCAGACCCTGTCAAAAGTGTGCCCTAAATATTGTGACAAATTCGTTATAATTTTATTGATATATCCAAAAACAATAAAAACATGTTAAAAACAATAAATAAAAAGTAGCACTATAAAATGAATAGATAGTCACTATCGTGTCTTAGAATCACAACGCTCTAGTAGCTAGTAGTGGTTAATGGTTTCAACTGGGGCGAACAGTCACATCACATAAAACAATTCTGGTCCAGACCCCACGAAACTACGATTTATTGTCTCCACCTAAAAGGAAAAGTCGACAACTCAATTACAGTAATTAAGGGGAAATTTTGAAGAAAATTTCGGTATTTAAAAAAATTGTTAACTCTTATTTCAGTCTTTGGCCATGTTTACTGGCAAATTCAAATAGGAGAGTGTTCAACAATTTGCCAACCTAAAAATAACATCTAAAAGTACTAGTTTGATATATTTTGTCTTGGTCTTCCAGAAC
>WOGJ01299091.1:0-12821 GCA_015342185.1 Leptinotarsa juncta
ATAGGTCAAACTGGAAGAACGTTCAAAGCCCACATAAAGGAACACAAATATAGTTTTCAGAATGGAAAAATAAATTCCACATATCCCAGTCATTTAATCTCAGAGGGACATGAGTTCAACCATGAATACAAACCCCTCCATTTCCAGAAGAAAGGTTTGCAACTTAGCCTGTTGGAGAGTATGTAAATAAATAAATTCAAAAACTCTCAACATCTTATGAACGATCAAACTGAATTGAATAATTCGCCATTATTGAATCTGTTCATTTGCAGGTAAAAATAGTTGTTTAATAATACCCAATATTATAACAACGGGTAGAATCGAAGTAACCTGTAAAACGCCAAAAAAAAACAATACAGTAGAATAAAGCCGTAAAATAATTGAATGGAACTGGCCGATACTTGATAAAAACTCATATTGCATAACTAATTAATACAGTTCATTGTATGATTTTCACTATAAAAGAGTTTCACAAAAACCGCGATACGTGTTTCGCTATACAATATATTTCTCAAGCATACGACTGCGTTCACCTATCCCCTCTTTCCTCTCTACGCTTCATTGATTTTTATAGGGAGCTGACCTTTTGACGGTAGTTGGTCGTGTTCCGCTTGATTAGAGGTTTTCATATGTTACGTATCTCTACGCAAGCTTGGCTAAATGAGTTGTAGGACATATTTGCGGCTTCTTTGAATTTACGGTTTCTCTGAATTTTCTTCTAAACCACTGTTCCTCCTTTCGGATGATTTCAGCCTAAGCCCACTTGATGTTATGTTGATGAGCCCAAACATGCTCTGCTATTTCGGATTTGCTGGTTTCTTCTCGCTGTGTGTGTGTATGTGTTAGGAATCACACGTTGAAAGGTACGACCTCGTTAATCCTTAGCTCGTATAAGTTTCTACTTCTGAGGGTTGCCGTTCGTATGGATGCGACAGCTGGTTAACCGAAAAACATATTTTAAACAGATTTTTTTAAACAGGCTTTAGCTAGAAGACAGCAAGAACTCCACAAGGAAGAGAAGCCACCAGAACCAGTACTCATACTTCTCTATATCAGAGAATTGTCGGAAAGGATAAGAAGGAGTGGGTGCAAGTATAATATTAGAACATGTTTCAGATCCGGAAACACTATCCGTAGCAGCCTCACGAAAACCAGGCCACCAAACTGCGATTCCAAGAATTGCATTTAACGGATATCCTGCGAGTGCGGAGAATCATACATCGGTGAAACTAAGAGACCATTGAAAGTTCGCATTGCTGAGCACAAGAAACACACAGAGCGAGGAGAAACCAGTTTGGACTCATCAACATATCATCAAGTGGGCTCAGGCTGAAATCATCCACAAGGAGAAACACTGGTTTAGGAGAAAATTCAAAGAAGCCGCATATATGTTGTCCAACAATACATTTAGCCAAGCTAGCGTAGAGATACGTATCATATGGAAACCTCTAATCAAGCGGAACACGACCGACTCCCGCCAAACGGTCAGCTCCCGCTAAAAATCAATGAAGCGGAGAGAAGGAAGAGGGGATAGGTGAAAGCAGTCTAATGACCTATAAATAGTCTGATCACTTATTGTTGTGTGTATGTTATTTCATTTTAATTTCAGGTTTTTGCCTAATATAATTGTTTTTGCAGCTAACCTTTTTAATTTTTTTACGGATTCTTTCAGGGATTTCAAATCAATTTATATCATATTAGATAATGGAAGTCCGAACTGATGAAATATATATGTATATACTACTACATACGCACAAAGCATTATCCGCATTAAGACTCTTCGGCACTCTGTATTTCAAGCATCTGTTCAAATTCTCTCAAAATATACTCTAACTCAGATATTTCACTGCGACCCGTAATCTTCAAGGGTCTCACACCTACCAACTCAGCTTCTTAATAAAATCAATTATACTATAGTTGAAGAGCAATCCTTAGTATGAGCCGGCAAGACGCTGACACTGTCAGGAGTCGAAACCCGCATCCGGCCATGGCAGAGTAGGCACAGAGTGAGTTGCCCTTCTACCAATACATGAATTTCCTTGTGAAGGATAATTCACTTCGAAAATGGCAAACCTTGATACATTTTTCTGAATTTAGTGTGGACTTGATCAGCAGTCAGTCTCAATTACTTCAGATGGATGCAACACAAATGTGTGGCTTTTGAAGTAGGTCTCCTATGTCAAATTTTAGGAAAAAACTTTTCTTTGGCTGCAGAGTGCTAAATGCACGATCCAGTCAGATGACGCTGTCCTGATCTTCTCAGATATACTGTTACCATTCAGGCCGAAATGTGCATATCCTCTATGACAGATTTACAAATAATTTCCGTTCATTTAATATTTTGCTACTGATCCCGAAGTAAAAATATGTTTTTAACTACAGCAGATCAAAAGTTTAATCAATTGCCGTTTCCGTACATCATAAACAACTGATCATTTTTTTATCACTAATTCGTGGTTCAAAGAATCTCGAGATATTTTTTTATGACTTAAAAATTATAGATTCATACTGATTTTCTTTTTTTCTGTTCATGTATTCCAAAAATACTTGAACCGAATGTAATTCTGAAATGTTCATGAAATCAAATTATGATCAGAACTCTCATTAATACCATTTGAGTACCATTAAATGTCCTAATTTGGAATTATAATTACCAGTGCCTGAGATTTTAATTCGTTCTTTATCGCTATCGAGTGACAAATTCATCCCTAGTTAATTGTCTATGGAAATAAATGTTTAGACTCGCTCAACATGCAATTGAGCGCACGCAAAATTGCCATTAGCATAAACAATTAATCAAACAGCAGTAAAAAGTAATGAGACTTGTAAAAAACCTCTAACGGATTGCTTGATACAATTTTCGCTTTGCAGAGTATGACGTTTAGTTGAAATGTAATGAGATAGTTGTGGATGGGACTTTTTATAATTTTTGGTAAAGTGATAATTTGAATAAAGACCTTTAACAACATTCTACGGTTTGCAAACTTTCAGGAATGATAATATTTTAAAATAGTGCTAGGACAGCCAAATGAATGTACAGGTATACATAATGATTACCGGGGGCGAACTCTTGGAGGTGTCAATGATTTTCAATACTGAGCATCAAATTCTTGAGATTATTCTTGTTTCCTCATGCTAATATGATGCTGCTATTATCTAGAAAATATGACTATAAATGAAATATTTCACCGTTGAATTAAATCAGGGAAAAAATAATGTATAGACATCTGTAGAATTATGTTTGAAGTTACAATGATAAATTTCTATGGAACTTCATCATATTTGATTTGCCTAGGGCGATATTTGTAGAGGCCGAGCGAATGGTGAAATAGTGTATTTATTTATTCTCAAACACGTGACGCCTCTTCACAAACATAATTCTATGATAACTCAATGCAGCTCCTTTAATCCAAAACACTTTTCGCAAACATCAGTCCTGCATAGTTTTTCTCGACGGGAGTTCTCCAACCAAGTTGACATCTTTAGGAGATAACGCCTGAAGACACTGATTTGCTGCATCATTCCTCTGACTTGCGTCTGGATGAATGATGCATTTGAGGTGTTTGGAAAAAGTGCTTTTTTTGGATTCATTCAAGGACGTCAGATGCAATAAAATGGTAAATCTCGTAAATGAAAAACCTAAAAAGAAAAATTGGTTTGTTTAGCAATGGTATAGTGCACCACCTAATCTTCCCAATGATTTTCAACGTTCAAAACGAAAGATGTGTCACGTAGTGAGAAATATCCGCCATTACAGTGACATAAAATAATAGTCTTCTTCTTTTGTTCAGAGAGTTACGTTGTTCGGTCATGGAATTCATCTTCACAGTGTAGTATAAAGTCAAATTAGAAGTGAGGCACATAGAGAGATATTGCTTTTTATGTCATTCTTAGAATCTGTAGACTTTGTTTATATGTCTATTTTGTTAGGTGAGAGAACGTTTGAACTTTGAACCAATACCGGTTATGTGTAGGAAGAATGAAACTGAAACTATATTTTCTGTGCTTGGCTTTCAAAGAAAGAATAACTAGATGTGATTAAAATTATTATTGATTTCTGATAGTCATTCATCCAAGTAAATTACAACTTTCAAGGTATTTATAGATATGAAATTGAATGAAGATTATATTGAATCATATTTTGAAACTGAATTGTTACTAATCCTAGAATCAATTAGATTTTTTTTTGAGAATAGTTTTTTATTCTAGTTCTGCCAGGCAAAACTCAGATAAAAACTGAACTTGCATCTGAGACAATCGCAAATATAAAATTGCAGATAACCAAGCTTAGTGAAGCATATTAATCAACTGATATTAAAAACAATAAATATAGTGTACATAGTAAAACGCATGAGAATAGTATACCTATGTCCTAGTATAAAAACTAGGAAAAAGATCTACCACCAAAATCGGCTGATATAAGGACAACAAAACATTGGACTCGGGAAGAGCGTTAAGATGGTGTCTGGGGGTGGCTGTAGGGTTCAATGCATTAAACCCTTGGGTAAGACTTTGTATTTGTTAAATATTCCTATACTATAGAGGCCATCATTGGGTAAAAACTCAATCCCCAACTACTGATACTCTGATTCGTTCATTCAGGGACCAGTTCCAGTATTAATCATTGATTCAATTAATAAATTTCTACATTGAACATTTTGCTTGTTTTATTAGTAGTCTGGAAGCGTCTCCTATCCCTGTGGAACCAAGTTGACCTACATTGACGAGTGTTGAAAAGGGTATCCTATTTCTATAAACTTTTGTAGATGGCGCCCAATCGAGGACGTGGATTTGGTAACCCTTTTCAGCACATAGTACTAAGCTTCTAATAGAAGATCAAGATCCGACCTATGCCCTTGCCTCCGCAGATTCACCACTAGTCGTGGCACTTGTACCGTTAACTTACTCCAAATTAGGGAAAGAGTAAGGTATTACACATTTAGTGAATTTGTTTTCGAACTTTTTGAATGTCGTTATATAATGATTCCACTATAAAAATTGAACAGTATGGTTATATCAATCTAGTTGAAACAACTATTCATCTTCAAGAAGTTTACTGTTAATCGTTAAATGATATCAAAATACAGTTTATTTTTTATAAATAAATATATTCTATTTTCAATGACTTTCTCATATGAATCTGCAATTTTTAATGGCAAAATATTATAAATCACCTTGGTGTTCATCCACATATGAGAGATGACGTTTTGTAAAATAGGTACGTTTGCGGAAAAATTACATCATTCTGTGCTGTATTCAATGAAATTACAGAGAAAGGAATTATATGCATGAGTGTGCTTTTTATATTGAATTACGCAATCACGTTTCTCTGCCTATAGGGCTGGGCTCTGAGTGATTGCATACGAACGAATATAAATCCTGTCGGGTTTTATTGTTTAATGAGATTTATTGCGTTTCAACGAAATGTAAAACTCATTCATGAAAAATGAATAGAATACAAACGGTACTGGTGAAGAACAAGGTCGACAATGATTTTTTAAATTTTTATTTGGGTTACCAAAATGTTTTTCAGAACGTATCGCATATTGGAGATTTTTGGAAAAACTATAATTTTTTAATAAGTAAGAAAAATGACACTTGACTATTTCCATTAATCCTTTAAAAAATCTTCATCATGCGATTGCTGCTTTTGTTAAAACTATTAAAAATATCGTCAGGAGTAAATAAACCAAAAACATTTCGAAACATGTATTCCATTATGCGTTTTATTAAATTGAGGTTATTACCGGAGCAATCGGAACCAAAAGCTCATTTGAAAAATTCGTAAACGCGTTCACATGTCATTTCCCGAACGTTGATATTTGAAAGACTCATGTTTGCATTTGCTCGACTGCAAATACTGTTGCCAACTTGTCAAATCTTTATTATTTCTACCTAGTATTTCACTACTACTATCCAAAACTATTTTTTTTTCACTAAAAGCTTTGCCATTTCGAAATTCTATAATTATGCATGACGATAAGATGATCATTGAACCCAATTACACTAGCATACCAGTATAACGTAAGTATAAAAACCGGAATTCCAACATTCACCATCTGGGAAGTTTTTATACGGATCAAGCGCAAGTACCTACCTAGCTACATTCATAAAATGTATCCCTAACTAGCATCGTTGCTAGCACAACACATTTGAATAACTTAGTTAATCTGGCATATGAGCTGTCCAGTTTAAGTTAATTTTTACCACAAAATGAAAAACTTTGGAGAAAATACCTTTTGTGATGGCAGGAATACTTTTTCAGGGAAAAAATGAAAATGCAATTGCCCCAGGAATTCCATTTTGTTCTTAATCGAAACCAAAACTTTTTAGATCGATTAGAAAATTACATTGTAATGTTCAGAAACATTTTTGCCTATGTTTGACAGTTTCGAAGTAGGCATTATTCATAGTGTCATCTTATTCCCTTTAATTAAAAATTAATCATTTCGAAAAAAAATTGCTTTTCGACATATTATTGAAATTCTTGTCGCTAAATTATTAAACCGACTGAAGTAGGTATTTTCACACGACTCGGTACATCCGTGGTAGTAAATCGGTTTGATAACGTTCGACATTGGATTCAGTAATATCGGTTGTTAGAAAATCTCTTTTACGTAAACGTGGTCATAATTGTTTCTGATTGCGAAGTCTTACCGAGTAGTTATGGAGATTTTGATAATGGAATTTTTGAGTTTCATAAATCTTTCTAGTGGAGGAATCGTTTTCACATGCATAAATACTGGACTTTACCGCATTTTAAATTTATTTAATTAACATTTCAATATTCGTACGGCTGGATTACACCTACCTAGGCTATTTGCTGTATGCAATGTATGCGTTTTTTCAAATGATTATTTCTCTCGCTACATAAAAACAATGAAGGCTATGCTTTTACGGAATTTTACAGCTATTATTTGCACTAGATCTGTTTAACCAATTAATATGAACACAATTCGGTATAAGACATACTATTTAGAAATCGATACTGTGACGCGAGCTGTCGACACAAAATTTTCGAGTAAGTGACAAAAAATTTTGGAAAAGAAATAAATGAAAGCAAGCGATTTGGTAGTGTTTCCGTACAAAAAGTAGATAAATAATTTTAAATAGTATTCCAGTCAATATAATGAAAATCCATAATTCAATCTGGAAATAATTCATGATATTTTGCAAAATACATCTATGGAGAATATTGCGTCGATACTGAAAGATTAGGCTTTCAATATGAAGAAACGGAACGTAATGATTACAAAACTAGTTCGGTGGCTTTGAATATAGATAATATTGAAAAATAATACTCATATGGAATGAGAATGAACCAGCAGGATTGCAGAGAAAACTACTTCACATATTATCAGTAGAGGTAGCATGGAGAGGAAAGGAGCAAGCTGTGAAATGTTCAGCTTAATATTTCTTTGAAGAAACAGATATTATAGGCCAGGCAACAGGTAGTTACAATTATCAATATTTACTAGTGGATGATTGTAGCTAGTTTCACTATTATTTGTTTCTGTACTTTTAGACCATTTTAGTCACTTCTTTGGCGTAACGGTTAGAACCGGTGTAATGTTTAGGTCCCCACGAGTTTGATTCTAGCCACAGATATCTCTTCTTATGAGAATCGACTTATTCATATCACAATGATTTCATTTACGTTTTTCTGCCATTAAATAAATGTTGTCAACCCAAATAATGTCAACATAATTCAAAAAAGTACTAGTTATTGCATACAAGCCTATTAACCCTCGTACCCATTTTTTCCCTTTTCCCAGACAGATTGTACCTATCTACAACACGACACAAGTGGTGCAAAAAATGCGCGAATTAGCAAGTGGTTAGCACCCAGTAGATGACCCTACTACAGATAGATTATTTCTCACTTGCAGTCCATACTAGAACCAAACGAACTTATATATCTGGTTAAAATATTCGCTAATTAAGAAATGAACCCACAAAGCTACCAAAGAAATGGTGTGAAAACAACGCAAAATAAAATAACTCACCACTGTATAAGATCTACTGCTCTGGGTAATTTGGTGAAAAATGAAATACAAGGGCAGCAGCTAATTGAAATCATCAGTCACAGAAGTAGTACTTCAATAAAACTGTACCTACCGTACCTAGACGCTGAACATCATCTATATAAAATAAGTAGTACGTCCAAAATCAATTCATAACCGATATTGCATATTGATGAAAGGAAAGTTAACAAAGAGGACAATGACAATCAAACACCAATTATTATTTACCAAACTTGTAACTTTTCTTAACATTTTTCATTATTTTTTTCTGGAAATAATCTCAACATATTCGCCTCGTATACCAAGCTCAAAAAATCAACAAATACAGAACATACATCAACTACATTATTCTGAAATCTTATACTGAAAATGAACATCTGTTCGGCATTTACAAGTCTTGAGATATAGACCAAATGATGGAATACTTTATATGTATGTTGCAGAAATATATTGTGAAACATAATAAAGAAGTAAAAATAAATGTGGATAAAATGAGGAATCCTTGAGTAACATTTCTAACTTATCAAAGGAAAAAATAAACTATACATACAGTTACGAAAAAGTCCTGATAATAATATATTGAAAGATAAGTATATGCTCTTTAAAATTGGATTAAAACTAAGTATGAGCTTGGCAAAGAATAAGTATATAAATGACATTATAGAAAAGTGTACACACTCTTCAAATGAACTATGGAATGCCATGAGACACGGTTGTCCTAACCAGAAGAATGAAACGCATATCTGTATCTGTAGAGTAGGGATGGTGAGTGTAGGCCCACAGCACTTAGGCCTCATGTGACCCATTGTACATCCTCCCAAGGATTATATTTTTCAAATAACGGTTTTGGAAATCAAATAGTGAGGTGTAGTTTTTGAAAAGAAAATCCTCCCAAGGAGTTGTCTTCCTAGGTCATCGTCCATCCTGTCCTGTCCAGGAAGGTGGACAGGTCTCTGGGAGACATCTCCTTTATATCGGCAGGTGTAAGCTAAGACTCGCCGAACACACACTCTCTTATTGACAATAACTCCGGACATTCGCATATGATATGCCTGACAGTTTCATCTTCCTGTTCACACATCTTGCATAGAGTTATGTCCACTAGCCCCATGTTATAGAAATGTTTCCTTAGTTGACAGTGGCCAGTCAGAAATCCTACTATGAAGCCTAGAATGAGACGCATAGAAAATCGTTAGAAATAAACGACAGAAAATTTATTAAAAACAGAAATTGTAGAGAATCTCAACGTTCATTTTAGTAGCCTAGGACAAAAATATGTGAATGAAATTATCACCCCACAAAATGTTTCAGAAAATTCTGATATATTGCAAAACAGTCTATACCTTTTTCCCACACACGAAAGCGAAGTTGTCCATATCATAAATGATTTGAAGTCAAAAAGTCACCTGGCTGGGACAGTATCAGATCAGAAACTTTAAAAGAAATGAATACATCATCAACAAATCATTCTAAATTGAAAAATTTTCGAATTGTCTGAGATTAGGAGTCATCAAACCCTAATATAAATACGGAAATGAGTATAAAATTAAAACCATTTGCTTATTATCAGTGTGTTATAAAATATTTGAAACAATACTAAATATTAGAATAACAAAATTCCTAAAGAAGTATGGGGATCCCTTCAAACAACCAATTTTGATTCAAAAAAGGGTGCAGAATGGAAAACGGTATACTGAAACTGAAATCGAATATTTATAAGGCTCTTGAAAAAATTTTTGTTGATAAATCGAAAGTCTTTGATACCGTATGCCGCGTAAGACTATTACAGAAAATATATTTTTGTGGTATAAGAGGACCACCTTATCAGCTAATTAAGAATTAATTATCACATCGAAAATAATCAGTTGAAAAGAAACGAGTCAGAAGCTGCTGAAGGACAATAACGTATGGTGTACCTCAGGGAACGGTACTAGGACCAATTTTATTTAACATTCATGTAAACAGCCTATTGTCACTCAGAACTGAAGGAAGGCTTATACATTTGGCAGATGACATGGTTATTCTTTACGACGGGAAAAATTTGCCAGATTTGAAGGTTGAATCAGAATGAAACCTAAAACATATATGAGATTGGTTCAAGTATAACAAATTAACATTGAACAAGCAAAAAACGCATTATCTGTCCTCTACATCTTATTCTAACCACCTGCCGAATTTAGGATCATTGGTAACAGACAAAAAAACCCAAAGTATCCAGGCATAATAATTGATATGCATTTGAGGTGGAACCTCCATACTGAACACCTCAAAAATAAAATGTGGGGTTTACTAACCAAATTCAATTATCTAGTAGACTGTTATGTACGAAAAATATGAAAACATTGTATTATGCACTAGTATAATCCCAAATATCATATGGAATTCTAGTCTGGGGAGGTGTGGCTGATATAATCATCTACCTAATGTTAATATAATTCAGAATTGATTTTGAGGATTATCTACAAAAAAATCAGATATACTGACTCTCATCCACAACAATAAAATAAATCATATGCCTATTGAACACAATTATGATACTAGATCGAGAAGAAATCATATAAATGTACCGACTCGTGGGAAAACTATTGGACAACGTTCAGCGGAGTTTCTAGCTTCTAAAATATTCAATATTATGCTTAATTTTCTGAAAACCATAAATACTCACAAGCTTTTTAAAATTCACACAATTAATTGGAGATATAGTACTGACAGAAACACCTTTGAAGACCTCGTAAACTTAAAATTTTTGCAATAGTCAAGTTAATAATACAGCCAGTTATTTTTAATACGACAATTAACCTGAATATGACTTTCGAGGCAAACTATGATCAATCAACAAATTATGATTTCCTGATTGATTCGGCAGTTACTTGAAGAAGTTCCATAGTGATTTCATAAACTACACCTCACGATTTGATCTCCTCAAACTTTATTATTTGAAAAATATATCACATGTTTCGCTATCACAGTGTTGATAAAGCTACTGTGTTAGCGAAGCATGTCTTGATATATTTTTCAAATAAAGTTTGTGGAGATCAAATCGTGAGGTATAGTTTATGAAATAACAAATTATGATCAACTATTAAACTCTGAACCTTACCAGTTCATGACAATTGACTCAGTACTATAGTATACTTTCATTATTAATATTTTAGTATTTTAGCTGTCAATTATTTTACATGTCATATTATTTTACACCTTGATGAGATTTTGTAATTGAAATAGCGATGCATCGTGTTGTTTATGAACTATCACGCACGAGCTTTATAGCTACAGTGATGAACCTGTTTCATTCTAAAAATCATGTTTATAAGTCTCCTTTATGATTTTGAAATGTTTTATCTTATTTTTCAAATGAACATTATCATTATTATTATTATCCTACAATTTAAAAAATTATGCTTTTGAGCAAACGCTTTCGTGTATAATAATTTGAAATTAAACCATTGGCTTACGTTCTCGGGATTTTATCAAATTTGATTAGCAAAATTTCAATAATTATGGACTTGAACACATTTTAACCGATTAAACTTTGTGGTTTGTGGATATAACCCTTGAATAATAAAGACAATTTTCCTTCATATCCCCTGATTATTATAGTAAATTGTATAACTGTGTGGAATATACTCAACTCTACAGGCGTATATTTATATTTCAAAATTATTCTACCACCAAGTTATTGTTAAAGTCAATATTCATTTTGAATTGAAGATTGAATAGCTATTCGGCATTTCAACCTTCGTATTTTATACAAGCTTAAATTTCCTAAACAAGCCCTCAACTTCGCTTTTTTGAAGTTAATAACTTTTTTGGCTAGGGGAAGAGATAGTACTGCCATATAGCTAGGAGAAAATTAACTGCTTTCTCTGATCTTATCACATCAGATTTCAGGACTACTAATTTCTGTAGCTGGCTGAATTTCTTACTAAATCCTTACTTCTTATTGGAAAACAACACATATAACAATTCTTTTTCTGAAACGGTCTCAAAGAATATATCTCTACGAAATAGACTCTCAATAAAATGAGAGTTTGCCTTGATTATAAAATCCTTTGATATACATAGCTCATGGGAGCAAGGCAAGGTCCCCAGTAGGCACCAAAAATCGCCATTAAGGGCGATTCTTCAACACGGCACATAAAAGGTCCATTTAATTGGAAAAGTTTATTGAAGAAGGAAAATACAAAAATTACTTCTGAAAAACAGCTAACACATTTTCTTCTTAAAAATTTTTAGCGAACGACAGTGTTGGTATGAGCAATTGAAACTTTTGATGATTCAAAATCATTGGTTCGTTATCATTTACACCAATTCTCGATATCAGTTTTTCTATTTGAAAAAAAAATCATTAAGATAGTTTAACAGTACACAAATCTACACATTCTTATGCTCATCAATAATCCTATGGATTTTGATTTTCAGAACGATTTAAATATGTATCCACATAGACATGATCTTAAGAAACGCGACAACCCCAGTTTCCAATAATTTTCAAATATTTTGTGAATTCGTTCAGCACTGCGTGAAAGTATCTTTTCGTTGATTCATTATAACCACTTGAGATCTTTTATATTCCTCAAATTATTCACGGTTTCTTTAAACCAATAAAATACCAGAGCCTGCCTGGAACAAATCAACCGATATCGCTGACCAAGTCGTAAAAGTGGCACTATTATCCATTGTTGCAGTAAATTTTGTGCTCGTTCGACGTTTTCTTGCAGTTTGGGACACTGGTGGAAGGGATTTTCAAGTATATACTTCAATAAAACCTGACTTGAGCATGAAAACTATATACAA
>WOGJ01299273.1:0-11196 GCA_015342185.1 Leptinotarsa juncta
ATAAAATATTAATTTTCGTGGCTATTTTCTTTTGAATATAACTACAGTGCGCATTAAAGTTCAATTCTTTCAATTTCGAAACTTATTACAATTAAATTGAATTTTATTCCACAGATTCACAATCTGTATTGAGAGAATTCGAATCGTTATGCTATCCTGTATCCGTACTGTAAATGGTATTTTGTTACAGATTCTGAATTACTGACATCCTTCGAAGCAGAAATAAGAATGAAGAAAAAAGAGGACACGATCTACGAAACATTGTCAACTGTACCATTTCAAAAAATGCTATCAATTAATTCTGGGAAAACGGGAAAACAACCATTTCAATGTAATATATGTGCAAAATCTTTCACTCGAAGTTGTTCTTTGAAAGTTCACGAAAATATTCATTATGGAAATGGAGAAAATCTCTTTCAGGGTAAAATCTGTAAAAAAACATTAACTTGTAATAGTCATCTAAACAATCATGAAAAGAGTCACACTGGAGAAAAACCATTCAAGTGTGAAGTCTGCTCAAAGTCTTTCAGATTTAAATGTAAATTAAACATTCATGGAAGGAGTCATACTGGAGAAAAACCATTTCAATGTGAAATTTGTTCAAAATCTTTCAGTCGAAGGGATCATTTAAACAAACACAAAAAAATTCATTCTGGAGAAAAACCATTTCAATGTGAAATTTGTTCAAAATATTTCAGTAAAAGTGATCGTTTAAACAAACACAAAAAAATTCATTCTGGAGAAAAACCATTTCAATGTGAAATCTGTTTGAAATCGTTCAAACTAAGTAAATATTTGAAAATACACAAAAAAATTCATAATGAAAAAAGTCTATTTCATTGTAAAATCTGTGAAAAATCATTTACTTGTGAAGGTAATTTAAACAATCATGAAAGGAGTCACACTAAAGAAAACTCATTCAAGTGTGAAGTCTGCTCAAAGTCTTTCAGATTTAAATCCGATTTAAAAATTCATGGAAGGAGTCATACTGGAGAAAAACCATTTAAGTGTAAAATTTGTTCAAAATCTTTCAGTAGAAGTGATCGTTTAAGGCAACACAAAAAAATTCATTCAGGAGAAAAACCATTACAATGTGAAATCTGTTTCAAATCGTTCAAACTACTTCAATATTTGAAACTTCACAAAAAAATCCATAATGAAAATGGAGAAAATCCATTTCAGTGTGAAATCTGTAAAAAATCATTTTATCTTAAAAGTCATTTAAACAGTCATGAAAGGAGTCATACTGGAGAAAAGCCATTCAAGTGTGAAGTCTGCTCAAAATCTTTCAAACAAAAAAGTCATTTAACCATTCATGGAAGGAGTCATACTGGAGAAAAACCATTTCAATGTAAAATTTGTTCAAAATCTTTCAGTCGAAGTGATCATTTAAATGATCACAAAAATACCCATTCTGTAGAGAAACCATTTCAATGTGAAACCTGTTTGAAATCATTCAAACTAAGTAAATATTTAAAATTTCACGAGAAGCATCACACCAAAGTGGGTAAATTTGAATGTGCAATTTGTTCGAAATCTTTCATTCAAAGTTCTGACTTAAAAATACACTTGAGGGTTCATACTGGAGAAAAACCATTTCAGTGTAAAATCTGCTCAAAATCTTTCTCCCAAAGTAGTGGTTTAACAGTTCACGAAAAAATTCATGATAAAAAGCCATTTCAGTGTAAATTCTGTTCAAAGTCTTTCAGTGGAAGTGATACTTTTGAAGACCACAAAAAGATTCATACTGGAGAAAATCGATTTCAATGTAAAATTTGCCTGAAATCATTCGATAGATGTAAATATTTGAAACGTCATGAGAAATGTCACTCTGAAGTGCGCCCATTTCAGTGTAAAATTTGTTTAAAATTCTTCCTTCGAAGATGTGATTTGAAAATTCACTTGAATGTTCACACTGGAGAAAAACCATTTCAATGCAAAATCTGTTCAAAATCTTTCACTTGGAGATCAACTTTGAAAATTCATGAAAGGAGGCATTCTAGAGAAAAATCATTTCAGTGTCAATTCTGTACAAAATCTTTCACACGTAGTTGTGCATTAAAATCCCATGAAAAAAATCATACCATAGAGAAATTATAAATTTTGTAATAGAATTTAAACAGATAATATTCAGGGGAACAGTACACCACGTAATATATGATAGAGTATATAAAGTTTTTACATATTTTTGAAAGAGGTTTCACTAAATCCCTTGCAATAACTTTACAACTTTGAATTGAAAGAGTATATTTTTAGGAGAGAATAACTTTTTTTTGGAAAGAAAGGTTTTTGCCTTCTACTTCTCTATCTTGATAAAAAAAAATGTGAGAATCTTCCAAAGAAAGGTAGGAGGTAATCAATTCCAAAAATTAACTCTATACAAAGATGTGTAGATGCAAAGAAGTAACTTTCAGTTACAAACTGAAACAGCTATTTTAATTTTTTTTAATTTGAAGACGATCATTTGGTGATCAAAACATGTGTCGAGGTGTTAAAAATAACGATTTGGTGTTGGGAAAAAACTCCAGTAATATTCAGCTATTTTCATAATAACAACATTAAGAAAAGTACTTTTGAAACAAAAACTTCTATTATAAATGTTTGGAATACGAACGTAATAGAAAAACGTGTTTTTCGTATAATTCAGCGTTTATATAGAAGTACTTGTTTCAAAGGTATTTTTCTTTCGTGTAATTCATTGTTTATATGAAAATATCTGTTTCAAGAGGGCTTTTTCTTCCAGTTTCTATATTAAAATACTTGCAAGGACGTGAGTCCTGGAGTTAGTTGACTCTTGAAGAAATGACAAAAATATTAAATATGACGAAACACATGTACTTTTTTTAATAACAAAATATAAAATTTGATAACAATGTGGAAACATAGAAGTTAGAGATTGTTCACTTCATTCCCTAAGATGAATAAAACATGAAAAATTATCTCCTTTTTTATTTTACCAAGACTCGTACTCCCAAAAGTCTTTCGATACAAGAAATTCTTACAAATATCTGCCTGCCTTACTTTTCTTAAGATGAACTTTGGAAGTATATTGTCGTTCAAGAAGAATTCAAATAAAATGCGTCTCAATGTACTTACGCAACATACTCGGTAAGATTTTGATGTAACTTCTGAGAAAGGGTGAGAAAATAATATTTCAGCTGGTAACGATATTGACTGCTGGATCCCACAGAATGTTTCTATGATAAAATATCTGAATTTCAGGAAAATTGATAAATTCGCCCTAACAACTTCATGTAACGTAAAGTTTTTGATAAAACTTTTAGGAGAGGTTGAAAAAAGAATCCCTTAATGGGCAGGTATTGAGGTGTTAGATTCCATGAATATATCCCCACAAAAAATCTCATTTTCGAAAATATAAATTCACATAGAATACGATTGGATGACCTTATGCAACAACATTTTTTGATAACATTTAGAAGATATTTCAAAATGTTCCTGAAAAATTCACTATACAGTTATTTAATTTAAGGCTGCTAGAACGAATTTCATTCACAGCTGGTTTTATAGTAAAGATATTGCAGAATTAAACAGCCTACATCGTTTTCGGGATTATTTTCCCAAAAACTTCTGAAAATTGTTATAAAAACTGTAAGGTAGATGAATTTATTAATATCAGAGAGTACACCAATGTATTCTTTGATTAATATTTCGAAATTATGATTTTTTATGTGTTATGGGATCCAGTAGCCTATAATATCGCATTTTATTCGAATTTATCCATTCTATGAAATAATTGTTTTAAACTGGATAGATATTGCGAGGATCAGCAACCTATGTTACTATCTTTTCAAGGTTGATTTTCCGAACAATACTGAAAATTGGGATTTTTTTACACACCTTCATTATTTTTATCAATAAATTTATATCAAATATAACAAGATACCCTTAAGCCATCGCTGCCTTGTAACTCAATTGTCAAATTTCTGAACACACCCGCTCATCTCGAGTTATGTAGATAGGATATAGAGCCACTTCTATACATGGATGTTCCTCAGGTAAGTATAATGTTACCGTCACGCTGTTCACCTCCAGTGAGATAGAAGAACTCAATATTGTCTTCTATCCTCATTCGAGAATAGTTTTTAGTTAACTAGCTCTTCATCTTACTTCTATCAGACACGCACATCCCTTTCTGGCTACTACAAACCAGCATACCTTTATTTGCCATTGCGTTCATAGATTATTAGTTTGGTAATGTACTCGAGACTTTTCGCGTTAGATAATTCATCTTGACATACATATTATAAATTTCATCGACTAGATTATCAACGCTATAGTCTTCAGGCCAAATATAAGGATTCATTAGCATGGGATTATCAAGGCCACCTTCTCAGACTGCTCCTGGAATAGGGTTGCTTTCATAAAATATTAGTCTTGGAATTGGGTTCTTATTTCTATCCTTAGCGCCATGTCTACTATACAAAGGTTAGAAAATCCCACTTGCTCAGACTGGAGGATAAATGATCCTTCCTCTGTTTCAAAGTCTCATCCAAAGTTTGGTATGTAGGTATTAGACATCTCCTACTTCCACTTTTATCGCGTTCATGCAACTGAGCATGGTCTACCTCATTATCAAGCACTGAGGGTACTCCTACAAGTTTTACTTTGCACTTATCTATTGCCAATGAGCCAATGATACTCTATACATTTCATATTATCTTGTTGATACTGTTTAGTATACGAAACGACTGTACCGTTCCAAAGCCCATTGAAAATGTGTGTTGAGTAAGGATGATAGGAGGCGAATTATTCATATAATTTTTTTCTTCATTTCAGCATCCCATATACCTATCAGTTCAGTGATCATTTCTTCAACGTCTTTTGGAAATTTCATCAATAACTTACGTTGCGTAAGGCTGTTAGAATGCATTTTATAAGAATTTATTGATGAATTTAATTTTTTTTTGTCCGTTGACATCTTATATAACCTGTCAGATTAGGCAATATTGTTTCAACCTTTTATCAAAAAGTTGCATGAGGCTGTTAGGAGGCGTCTTATTCACATAAGCGTTTTCATTGAA
Organism: Leptinotarsa juncta; assembly: GCA_015342185.1. Taxonomy (NCBI): domain Eukaryota; kingdom Metazoa; phylum Arthropoda; class Insecta; order Coleoptera; family Chrysomelidae; genus Leptinotarsa; species Leptinotarsa juncta. Next base: position 5,043 of record WOGJ01299273.1, read on the forward strand.
ATTCATTTCTCTATTGTGGAAAGCTGGAAAAATGCCTTATTGAATATTTCATTGAATACTCATATTGCGTCAAATGTCAACAATAATAAACAATGAACGCTCATCCGAAAGACAAAGTATGCACCGTTGATAACGTCACAAGATCTTACGAGTGTGGTGAAAAAAATCGGAATAATTGATCCATCCATTCGATGTATTTAGATAATTTAGTCATTCCACTTTACAATGACGATAGAACAAATTATCGACCGAGCGGACTAAGTTAATAGTTTCGAAAATACTCGCTAGGGGTCGCACAGTCAAGCGAAACATGTTTCAGAGAAAAAAGAAAATGCAACAGTTGACAGTTAACTCTGTTGGTTGTTGTGTGTGTGAATGTCTTGTGGTCTCTTCGGTTAGCTGCGTTTCATTTAATTTTTGTTTTATTGTATGAAATCATCGTTCAAGCATTATTTCGAACACTAGAAATCCAAGTATCATTGCAAATTCATAAATATTTCATTTTAGTTTCATATGTTATTTGTTGTTTTATTATACTCCTAGAACGTGATTCCAAATAAGTTTCAAACTTGTTTTGTGATTGTGTGAGGATATCAAAATGAACCGTTTTTAAGGTATGTATACTGTTTAATGACGTACCTATTCTTAGTATTGAGAGATGAATTGATCTACCTTAAAGGTAGTAAATTTTTAGTTTTTTTCAAACTGTTTCTGTTATGCATGTGCCATTGCATATATCAAGAAATAACGTGAATTTGCTCAGGAAATCTCCCAGTATTTTTGAGTAGTAGAATCCTACCCCAATGCTTCAGTCCCTTCCCTGTTTACGGAAATAATCTCATTCAAAGGGGATAGTTGTAGGGCTTTTGTGTAGAACCCATTCATGCTTTTTATATTTATCAACACAGGTCCGTATCTCAAAGTCGGGTCATTGATATTTATTTTGTTCTCAAATTGTTTAAACACCCAAATGCTGGAAATGCCAAACTAACCAAACTATTTTGATGAATAGGCAAAGGGACGATATAGTTACCTGAAGAGGCCGATTTGAAATAGTACAAAACGTTGCATCTGGAGATTTCTTAAATTAACTATTTTTCCCCTGGTTTGTTTGAAATTCGTATAATGTCATTGTGGAAAGTTCTATTTGTCTTAATAATAATATTAATCTTTGTTTGAAGGTGGTTGACAATATTAATAATAATGTTTATTTTGAAAAATAGAAAAATACATAAAGGAAAAAAGGCTATCCAACTTTGAAAATAGACATGACACATCATTGAAGCTTTAAAGCTTGTGCGTGACATAGATGATAATATTTATCTAGAATAGGATACAACAGTAATACATATACTTATAATTAATATTAAAACAACAATTATATATTGAAATATTTACATAGGTACTATTCTATGTATTTTGTAGTTTCTGGTTCTTAAGTATTTTAAAACTCATTTAAACTTAAGAATTGCACATTTGATCAACAAAATTATTTACTGATCAATTCACCACTGGATACCTGAATGCAAGTAAATTATTGAAAGAGCATATGTAAAACAAGAATGGGAAAAACATTTAAGTGGAATTTTGAACCTGTGGCCTATAATTAGTCTATTGCATTAGTGTCACCAGGAGATGTGTCACTTCGCTTGATGATGCTAACTTGGTTAGCGAAACGCGGGTCGAGAGACAGTAATTTGTTTTGGTGAAGCGTGTTTTCAATAGAACATCTCAAATGGTAAAAACAACAGAACCGAATTCAAATCTTCATGTAAATTATGACAATGAAGAATCATTACTAATCTCATTATTTCTATCGAAAACTGATTCACATAATATCAAGTTTGCCATGAAGAACTTGTAGTCATGACTGAACCGACATATCGCCATTTCTTTATTAAATAATTTTTCTCAAATCTTAGTGGCAAAATTTGAGGTCTTGTGGTATTACTTTTGATACTTCATTGAATAGTCATTTAGAAAACAAGATCTCCACGAAGCTATTATCTCAGTTACATCTTGAATGGTATAAAGTATTTAAATTGAGTGAGAGACAAGAATTTTTGAAGAACCATCAGTTTGTTTTTTGATGCATAGTAACCAGGGACTTCAAAAAAAAAATCGAATGGTTTGAAAATGTCAGGACCCGAAAAAAAGTAACGCTCGCAGTCTATAGAAAGTTCATTGCTTTTTATAGTCGCTTCACTACATTGGTATATCATGAGGTACTGTGCCAAGTTTAAAACTGATGGTTTCAGAAATGTGCGATACGTACGATATTTTACTTTTTTTTAATGTTGAGACTTGCTGCGGCGGTTAACGAGCGCATTAAAGAGTTCACCAAAATAAAGTTGAGGGAAAACTCGAAAGCCTCGACGTATACGACCATTCTTTGTGAAGGATAACCAAAAGACTGGAAAACCGGTTTGATGCCATCCCGACCATAGAGAACCGTGAGTGCACGCGGTGACGGACCACCAAAAGGCTCAGTTGTTTGAAGAGTACTTTACCAATGTCCACCGAGTTAAGTCCGACGTCTTTGAAGAACAAAGAGCAATCACTGACACTGCAAACGACATCATGAGTAGATCGACTTCGACGATACCGGAGCAGACATTGCTGAAGTGGATCGCAGACGTCGAGGAGTTGATCGCAACCATATAGCGCCTGGGGAAAGGCAAAGCCCCAAAGGGATTGAAGCAGTTCTATCGCGCAATCTGCCGCGAAAAGATGTTGTACAATTAGTACACATAGTCAATGCTATAATCAAACACCAACACTACCAAGCATACGGAGGTAGTACCCATCCATAAGTCTGGGAAACCAAAAATTCTTATCGATAGCTATCACCTGATCTCGCTGCTCAATGCGGTGGTGAAGGTCATTAAGATTCACTTGAGTAGACTTTTTTGCGTGGAAGATAGGATGAAACTCATTCCCGAGGAGTAATTAGGATTCCGGCGAGGTCGGAATACGTATTCCCAACTGACCCTGGTGCTTCAACCAGGGGAAGAATACAGTTATGATCCTGTTGGATATCCAAGAAGCTTTCGATAGAGTTTGGATAGAGGGATTTGTCGCCAAGATGTGGTCGGCAGGCATGCCCTTATTTGTGATTAGGACTCTTCAATCCCACCTGAGCGACTGAACTTTTTATGTGAGAGTGTAGATCCACCTCGGCAGGTTGGTCGTGCCGTACTTCGATCGTAATAAAATCCATGTTGATCCTAACAAAACGGAACTTGTCAACTTCTCAAAGAAATTAACTAAGTTGCGAGTCAAGGGTAACTGCCTTGACGAGCAGAGGAGCGCTTGATATCTGGGAGTTATCCTGGATATGCGCCTGACTTTTCAGGAACATCCTAACTTGACGATGCAACGAGCGGGTGCGACGATAAAACGCACGTATCCGCTCATTGCACGGAATTCGAAGCTTACTGTTGACAACAATCTGCTTATTTCCAAACAAGTAATTAGACCAGCTCTGTTGTACCTACGCTTGTCCCGTATTTTGCAATTCTGCAGCCTCCAGAGGACTCCTCTGCGGAGACTCGAGACGATGCAAAATAAGGTGCTAAGTATTTGCACGAACAGTGACAGATACATTTCGTTGAATGATGAATTATCATAATCAGCCCCGTAAACACCAGTTGATTTATGAAATGATCTGTATCTTCCATGAACGGCGCGAATGCTAGCGCGCTTAGTTCATGTAAAAACTAGCTAAGATAATTCACGTATTCTCGTGGTATCAGAATTACTATTACCAGGATTTTTCATGAATTTTTTTTCAGGAGGCTAGTGATACACTTGTACTTAGAGCCACCCGCTAACACCAGCGGGGGCGCCCCCATCACTTTAAACGTGCGGACGTCCTAGGATTTGATATTGAAGTCGCATCCTGATGATCTCCCCTTTCCTGTAACAATCCTTTTCCTTCCCCCTACCACTTCTGTCTGTGACAGAGATGAAAATATTGTACATTGTACTCTGTACATTGGACCTTAGATTTGTTATAGAGAAATAGGTAATAAAGGAATTTTGATTTTGATTTTTTTTAGTACAAACATATGCTAACATTTGTTGAGTTGTATAATGCCACTCACACGTCAAGATTTAAAAAATCAAAATGAAAAATCGACCTATTTCGTAAATTTTCAATAGTATTGTTCATTTAGCTCCTAATGAATTAAGAAGTTACTTTATGAATGCCCTGTATATTTGTGGTGACCATATTTTAAGTGAAGATATTAAATGAGAGGTTGGAAATTGTAATTTTTTTTTTGAGAAATGGAAGGTAATAATTTACAGTATAATCTAATCGAAAGAATTGTTTTTTACTGGTGTTCCCTGCTACGTAGATCGGTCCTTCGTATATTTGTTCTCTCTCGAACTATTTGAATATTGATTTATATAATTGGTTGAATAGAATAAAACAATTCAATCGATTGCGAAATTTATGTCGAGTGAATGGCACACTAATAATGCAATAATTATAATTCACACAGAATGAATAGACTTTGACTGCGTTGTAGGTGTATTTTTTATGTGTAGAAAGTAACAAGGAAACGGGACTCACGACAATCTTGGCTCGGGTTAAAGGTTACTAAAGTTTCTTAGTTTCGGAATTAACCTACTTTTACACGTTGAACAGTATCGATTTTTAGTAAGCGAAGTTTATTAGCCATTACGTACCTTTTTTTTAGTCGGAGTCGTGACATTTTCTTCTGTTTAGTGTCGCGCTCATTCACTTCCTCGTTTTAGGGATCTGATTAGTACGAACTTTATATTGCGTATATCTCTTGTCAAGAATGCCCTAGCTATTCAAATAATAATAATAATAATGGTAATAATGATAATAATTCCCTCGGCGTGCTTCTTTTCTGCATGTCAACATTGTCATTATACGTTTTTAAAATGACTCGAGGGTATAACTGTGGTAACTCCGGAAGCCTGAGGCATAAGGTCACTCAAGGTCACTCATTTGTTTCATACGGATAATTTTAAACTTTATGCCTCTGGAGAAAATAATCTCCATCAGTCCCTGAGGTGAATTCGGGATAGACAAATATGCAACGGTCCATCTCAAGAGAGGGTGCATACTGGGATTACGGAGAGGATGTACAGCTCGAGGATGAAATCATCCTACACCATCTGGACGCCGAAAAGATGTATATTTACCTAAGGGGGGAACAACGTCACTCACAAGAGATATCAACAGTGAAGAACTCACTCCGTGGCAACTATCAGCACAAACTCCGACAGATCTGGTTGTCGGTACTTTCGGGGAAGAACACAGCTGCTGCTACTTTTATTTGACGATCTCACACTACTTGCTATGAAGTGGATGTGGGAGAAGCTGTATCAACTCGATGTAATGACTCGGAAAGTGATGCATCTCCATATGAGTTTGCATCCAAAATAGTCCACGGTTGTACTGTCCCCGACAACAGGCAGACTTTGGACTTGTTAGCTTGGAGTGTCTATTGGATGGAGACTGTAAAGTCATCAGGAGTTCGGATCCCCTTCTTTGCATAGTCCGCGACCATGAGAGAGCAGGAATTACGGAGAATTTCTCTTTAGGCAGCTTCCCCAGCGGTTAATGAATTCGGTTTAGTTTTCTTGACGGTCTCATCCTATTTCCATTGACATAACGCGGCCCTAGAGTACTTTATCAAAGTCTAAAGTATTTTTACGGTATTGAAGAGACACCGGTGTTGCCCTACGCTCCGGGGGATATTGAATCCGTTGTGGGGAACGAGAAGTGCCGTATTTACTGCAACTATCCATTCCCCATTCTCGGTATCATACAAGATAATAAGCCTAATGTAGCTCTTCTCAGCCATCAGAGCAAGACTATATTTGTCATGGAGTTATCAGTTTCCGGTGAGACGAATATCGTCCGTAGTATACATAACACTCTGCTAAGATAGAATGTGGAATGGTGCCCTCGCCCTCTCTACTCGTGAATCTATCCTATCTCAAGATCATGCTGTCTTTCTTTTCTGGGCATATTCAGAAGGCTGTCATTCTTCGCTCATTGTGTCTGCTTATGATTCTTGGACCCAATGATCATTAATACTGCATGGTATGGGGATTGGTTGTTGATTGATAATGCTGGCGCTCCCTCCCGACTGTGACGGTGCTTCGAATG
>WOGJ01299399.1:0-11107 GCA_015342185.1 Leptinotarsa juncta
TGGTCGAAACTTGTACCATCAAACTGACGAATTTCCAACTTATCGTCTAGGCCTATAACCTTTTGGAATTAATAACTTTCCGCAGTTGAAGAAAATGAAATGTTTCTTTGGACTTTCATTGACAAAAACTGTTTTTCTTTTTCAAATACAATAGCAACTATATACAACTATATAAAATGAAATTATAAATCAACTGAACTGAATGATGTCCTCATATTCATAACTCAACACAAACTACCCTCTCTGATGCTGAATCATGAATATTATGTATTTGGATCCTTTGAGGACCTTTTAGCAATACCAGGGGTTTACCAAGTTTCCCGTACATTTGAATAGCTGAATAGATTGAGATTGAAACTACGAGTATAGATATTTAGCACTCTGAACACGAAGAAAATTGTCGTCTAGGGTATATCCGACAAATTATTAGAAACGAAGCATGCACTCGAAACACTCTCGTTATTTCGTTCGTAGAGTTTCAAATCCTCGATATAATTCAGAGTTCTATTTAAAAATATACAGGGGGATGACATTAATTCATCAACAAATGAAAAATTTCAACCGAAAAGATGGGGGATTTACCACTGAGGAAATCTGCTTAGTTGCTCTCATATCAGACATCCAATTCAACCAATAGAAATGAAGTAACACTCACTACCAATAGAAAAAACAAATAAATTTGTTTAATCAAAAAAATTGGTTTATGAAAAAAAAGATCCTTCAGTTATATTTTGCATTTCTTTTGATTGTTTTTTTTTTATTTCAGCGACTCTAATCCCAGCAGCATCACTTCTTATACTTGGCTTCTTATCGCAAGGTGGTCCAACTGTATCAGTTTTGCTGTTAATAACAGCTGTAGGAGCTCAATCAGCGGCCACTAGCGGATATATGGTGAATCACTTGGACCTGTCTCCAAACTTTGCTGGAATTATAATGGCAATGTGCAACAGTTCCTCGAATTTCGTATCGATATTTGCACCGATTTTGGTGCAGTTAGTAATTGATGATGAGGTAAGAAAGTTCACTTGAAACATACAATGGTTTCTTTGAAGTCATGTTAAGTTAATTGCGTTTTTGATTTGAATATGTTTCGTCACCTGACGGAGTGAAATTTTGAATTTTCAAATCCTAGAAAATAATTGAAAATATTGATGCGATAAATAAGTTTTGGAAAATTCTGTAGATCGTAGAACATATCTTCTTATCGCCTTCGAAAAAACTTCTGAATAGTTGAAATATCATATAAAAATCAAGATAATCTTAAAATAATAATGTAATGATAGATCCAAATGTTGGAATTTGTGATTTTTTTTCAATCTAATTAGAATGATAGAATCAAATAACTTCTCATATCTGAACATCACTAGGTATTTTGCAAGCAAAGATCAGCAGATAGTCGCACATGATAGATAGATAGTTTATTTAACCACGTTATGTAAAAAATACATTTGTAGCAAGTCAAAACAATAACGTTTGAGCTATACAAAGAAATGAACAACCAACAAACATTTCGAATAGGTTACAAATAAAATTAAAAAAACACAATTATCACCAGCGGTGACGCAAATTAATATGAGGAATACATTCATGATTTAAATAATATGGTAACTGAAATTGAAAAAAAATATATGGTAATTAAAGGCCACAATTAAGATGATTCACATTCAAAAATGTGAGTTGGTGTGGCCAGGTACTCGTTGATACTTAAAAACAATGTGTTGTCAAGAAATTTTTGGTAAACCTCTTGAAACTAAATATAGGTAGATCTTCAACAGTGGGTGGCAATATATTATAAATGTTAACATTGAGTGTATTGATCGAGGATTTGTGTAGTTTTAGCCTGCGTGGTCTTAAGAGATTGGCACCTCTAGTGTTATGTTCGTAAACTTGTAAATTGGTCAAATGTTCTTTTTGGTGGTTATGAATTTCCAATTGAGACAGTAGAAATATATATTTGGAAAGTTTCGAGCCTAATTCTTCAAAGCGGTATGAGCAATTCAGAGTAGTTTGACAGTTTCACCTTTTGCTAAATTATGATTTGTACAGTAGTGATAGTTTGAGATTCAACTTCATTTAGTTTCAGAAAGTTAGCATTGAACCATTTCTCAGTCTAATTCACCATGGTTTTCATTGTGGCGAGCAAGTTCTCACAGTTTTGGTTAGTACACAAAAGAGTTGTATCATCGGCATAAATTACGCATTTATATGGTAATAAGTGGAAGAAGAAGTCATTTATATAAATGATGAATAAAGTAGGTCCCAGAACGGAGCCTTGTGGTACTCCAGATTCGATTGGCAAAAGATCCCAAGTTCTATTTTCACCAAGATCAACGCATTATTTACTATTGTTCAACTAAGAGCTAAAGACGATAAGTGCAACTTCTCTTATTTCGTATTAACTCAGTTTCATTAGTAGATTGTGGTGAGAAACACAGTCAAACACCTTGCTCAAATCGCACAATGTGGTAGAGCAACTATGCTCTTGACCACAAGAACAACAGCTTGTCTAGTAGAACAATATTTTCTAAAACCATATTGATTCGTGTTGAGGAGATTATTAAAATCAAAGTAGAGATATAGTCTGTTTTTAAGAATAATTTCAAAAATTTTGCCAAATATAGATGGCAATGGGTCGATGATTTTCAAGGAGGTTTATATCGCCCTTTTTAAAAACTGGAATGACCTTACGGATTTTAAATTTATCTGGGAAAGTACCCTGTCTTATACATGCATTGAAAAGGCATGTGAGTGGTTCGATCAAAAAACAACCCCCTTCTTATTCTACTATTCAGGGTATAGACATCAAAGCAACTGAAATTTTTCAACTCATTGATGCCATTGAAGGCTTCAGATGTGGTTACCGGTTTGAAGAAGAAGGTTTGAGACTAGCATCTAGAGATGATGGTCAAGTAATATTATCATTAGGAGGAAGATAACAAATTATAGTTTCAGCTATAGTAGTAAAAAACCTATTAAATTTATGAGGTGTGATATCATCACAGGTTTAACGAGAGTTATTTTTATTTTTTTCAAACTTGATGAGTTTCCAGCTATCTCCGATTTTATTATCTGAGTATGATATAGATTGTTGGCAAATTTGAAAACTTGTCTACGATTAGGATCGTTGGTCACGTCAAGGATTGTTTTTATGGAATGTACTGTGTCTCTTATTTTTTTAATTCATCGTTGAACTAGCTCAGAAGAGTTCTGTCGGACTCACTGGAGACTTTTTCATAGGGAAATAATTTATGGACTAGATTTACATATAGATTCAATAGAAAATCTACCATAACTTCAGACTATTGTCATGACTATTGTCATTGAATATGTTCCAATTAACTTTTTGTAGCGATGTCTGGAGTTCGAGAATACTTGAGGATGTTATACTTCTTCTGTAGAGAGGGACATTTGTAACTTGCTTGATATTATTTATGTTTATAAATTGCGCATAGCGATCAGAGAGGCACGGATCAATAACGTCAGATTCATAGCTGTTTTCATTAAAGTTTTTAAGTATATATACAAATTTCTGAACCATTATCTACTCTGGTAAATTCTTTGATAGTAACCACAAGTCCAAAAGAATTTGTTACAAATCAGATCAATAAGATTCGAAGAAGGTCTCAAGAAGTTTATGTAGGAGTCTCCAAGTAATAATAGTCGCGTATATTTTTGTGAAATGCCTTTCAGTCAAACACTTTCATTTAAAATTAAATATTGATGAAAATATTTCAAAAATTTTTTTGAAATTTCAATTTCAAATTTGATCAATGTGGCATTGACGATTGGAAATGTTACATGACAGTAGTTATAAAACACGAAGAAATCTCTGAACTTTTCTTTTTTATGTAGCCACGGTTATTTTCTGTTTTAGAGTTTTCATCAATCAGGAGAAATAGATTTTGACATCTTTGAATCATACATATACATATACATATACATACATATATTATTGTCCCACAACTATTCAAAATTTTTATGGGTTTTCATTGATAAATTAACAATTTTGAATAAATGTTTTATTTTTATTTATTATTTCCATCATCCGATGCAATAGTAATTATTGTGGTTGATTATAAGAACGAGACAATACGTTTGTGGTTTCTTATATTTCTTCAGAGCCTTCTCGACCGTAAATGTGTGCTCGCATCCCCTTTCTCTCTCTCTCTTTTGCCCCTATGGTAATATACGAAACGTAACTCTCTCTCTTTATATCTTCACCAATTTATATCTCCCTCTCAACTTCCGTTCGCCTCGCTTGATCACAATTTTCGTAACCTAAGCTATTCTAACCTAACCAGCTTACTTCACAAGTCGCGCGCGTGAATAAGTTATCCTTCAAGAGAAAAATCAAAGAGAATACTATCATGTTTTCAGCCGGGACGTGGGAGAGAAATTACACAAAAAAATCGAAAGAACGAAAATTGATTTTTTTGGGCAATCTACCAATTTGTATTGGAATGTATTGTTTTACAGAAGATTTCTATTTCTCGTTTCGTAGTATTCGTGCTATTCCTGACGATATAGGAATCAACAAATGAGACAAATCATTAAAAAAAGTGTTTCATGATTACAGAACTATGGACCTCAAAGAAAAAAACATTTCATTTCCAACTTTATCTTTTTCAGAGGGACATTTCTGAATGGAGGATCATTTTTACGGTCGCAGCAGTGATGTTATTGATTCCAAACATATTCTACTTATTCTATGGCTCTGCAGAAATTCAGCCTTGGGATTCTGTATCCAGTGAACAGAAGAAAGCGATACAAGAGAGAAATAAGAAAATGTCGGTTATTTCGATAATGTCACTGTGAAATACGGAAAATCATGTTATTTTGTATATAGTGATTTATTAGTAAATTATGCTCAGTATTAATAGTGTGAAGTGAATATATCGAAAAAGCTCTTTACAAAAATAGATAGATATAGGTCAAGTATGAAAGGTTTTTTCATAAAAATTGTAAAAAATCTATAAGAATGACTTACATGCAAATCACCTTCAAACTAATGTACTTCTACATTTGTTTGAAGGTGGTTGACAATGTTTCATGATGAATTTCATTGGTTTGGACTTCTATTGTATAATATGATATAATATGATTTGAAATTCCTAAAAAACAATTTTTTTCTCACCTTTCTTGCTGATTATAACACCTAATAGAGTTGTATTTTATATGACTTTCACGTGACTCTCAAATATCAAATTATTTTTCACAAAGACTACTCCGTAGAACTGTATTATCAACAGTATCATATCCTGGTAGTTAGGATATATTGGTGTGTGGAATGTACCAAGTCTCTGTAAATATAATAATGTCAAATTCATGTTTCTGATTTTCTACTCCTTTACCTTGAAATATTCTTTCATTTTTTTGTATCAAAATGAAGAAGTAGAAAGCCAAAAGCTTTCCTTCCCAAAAAATCATCTCACCTCAAAATATACCTTTTAAATTCATTGAAATTTATATTGAGGTTTTTCTAGTATTATAGAAATTTTTTAATACTACTCCTAATGTTAGCTTGAAATATGGAAAAGTTAAGTTCCATATTTGTTTTCAAAACTGAATCTAATTCATTATCATCATTCATTTCGGTAGTTTCATATTTCGGAAAGTCAAAATCTCGCAAATACTGATCCTTTTTTATTCAAGACTAGCTGAGCCGTGCTCAAATCCAAGCCACAAACGGACAATGTTTGGCCTTGGGAGTTATTATTAGTCATTGCATATACAAAACTAATTGGAAATTGCATGTAATAAACGACATTTTTCATTTTGTTATCAGGCGCAAGAACGAATAAAGCATGCTACGTATGGTCGAATTTGTTTGATTAACCATATGAGAAAATGAGAATAGCATCACGACGTGTATGCACTTTATCGCATTCTTCCAATTTTTCACCAACAATGAGGCATTCACGATGTTTTGAATCATAATTGCATTACTGCTTTGTCGGAAAAGATCAGATCTTCTCATCAGCGGCATTGTAAATAATAATACCGTCACTGAAAAATTTATATTATAATAATTCTTGCGTAAAAACAAACACACAACAGGTCAACTATGTGATAATTCAAAACAAACCATAGACATAGACTACATAACATGAATTGTCACTTGCGTTTTGTTATAACAAATGAGCTGTCAGTTACGTTTTTTGATAAGCCAAAATTATTACTGATAATTTGCCTTTCTTATCATTATCATTTGTAGTGATGAAATTTCATATTTCAATGCTACCAACGAAGACAAATCGAAAAACTTAAAATTCATAAAAATGTTCTAGTCGTTCTTAAGTTCTTTCAATATCATTATCATTATTATTTTCATTGATAAAATACCACACGTTAGTTCTTATTATCCTAATCTCAATAAAGACAAAAAAAAATTATTAAAAACGGTTTCAGCCGTTCTTGCGTTATTTCATTATTATCATTATTATTATTTTCATTGACAAAATACCATGTTTCATCATATTCATATTCATATTATCCGATTCCCGACGAAGACAAATCCAAATAGACAAAATTTATGAAATTGGGTCTTCAGTTCTTTTATTGTTATTATTACTACTGATGAATTCATATTTCAATATCTACCATCCTATTTCCGACGGAGACAAATTCAAAAACTAAAAATCATAAAAATTGTTCCAGCCGTTCTTGAGTTCTCTATTATTATTACTACTATTATTATTATAATTGATGATGAAATACAATATTTTAATAGCTATTATCCTATTCTCTATTAAAAGACAAAAGCCATAACAACAAAAATCTTATAAACTGATCCAGTTTTATTATTATTATTTTTTACCGTAGTAAGCGCTGGTCAGGCCCTTTCTCCCGAGCCCCGATACATTCGGGAGGGCGCGCCAGCATAATCAACCAACGACTATTCCCCACACCGTGGGGTAATAGATCATTGGGTCTGATAATCATGTGCCCTGAGCAAGCGCAGTGAGCCAAGAATGATAGCCTTCTACATCAGTCCGGCTAAGATTTGAGCCTTAGTGCGGCAAGCCGGTATCATTTTAAGATTCCAGAGTAGAGAGGGAATTATACCACCAAGGACTCCAATAATCACACAACCATCTTGACAGAGTCGTCTGGATACAGTTTGCGGAGTTCTAAGAGAAAATCTCGATATTTCATCCATTATTTCTCCTCTTTTTGGACAATACTCGTCTCATCAGGAGCCGAAAATTCCACAAAGAAGAGATGAACGAAAATATTCAAATCAATTAGAGGATAAAAACAGAAAAACGCCAAGATTTGAAATCGAACAAAATTTAAAAAAGTGCAAATTCATCACCAGCAGAACAGAAATAAGAATAAAAATAAATTCAACGCTCTAACTCAACGCCAAGTAAGAGTGTTATATTGTCAAGAAATTTCCGCAATGAAATGTAAAATTTTAACTCCACTACAAACACCGTCTTGCTCTGGTGATCGACAATGACTACATCGGACTTGTTAGCTTGTATGAGCCTGAGGGTGGGGAATGAATAGCTTTAATAAATTCGGCACCTCCCGTTCCCCACAGCGGATTCAATATTCCCCGGAGCGTAGGGTAACAGCGGTGTCTCGTCAATACCGTAAGAGTGCCGTAGACGGTAATCTAGCACTCCTAGGGCCACTTTATGTCGATGGATATTGGCCGAGATAGCAGGTGCATTACGGTCTCGGGACACCTCGCGGCAGGCCCTGCACCTTGTGTCAGGAACCTCTATACCCATCACGCGACTGCGGTGGACTAAGGTGTTGAAGACACCATCCTGGCAAGCCATGACGAACCCACCAGTTTCCGATTTAAGCCCACTCGACCTGAGAAAAACGAAAGTCATGTGCTTTGATAAGCCAAGGTCCTCAATGTTATTGAAGAAGACCCCATGCATTGGCTTATCCTTGTGTTTCCGCAGAAGTGAGGTAATCTTTGCGGCTTTTATATGAGCTTTTCGCTGAACGGTTTCCAACTCGGTGACAAAATGGTAATCACCTCGTTCAGTGTCGCAAACTGAACCGAGTTCATCAGCTGCTAGGGCAGTTGCCCTAAAGAGGGCATGGTCGACGACCATGCATAGAAGGGTATCCGAAATCCTGATGACTTTACAGCCTACATCTAGTACAATTCTGTCATCGTGAAACGAACGATTTAGGATGCAAACTTCTTAAGAGATGCATAATTTTGCGAGTGTTACGTAAAGTTGATACAGCTCCTCTCGAGTACTCCAAACAAGTAGAGGCATGCATATTTGTTACGGCAACATTGTTCTAGAATGTTTGTCGAAGAAAGTTCTTCGCGGCAAGTATCAGCACAAACCTAAGTAGGTATATACCTTTGTAGGTATATGACTTTCCGGTATCCAAATGGTGTAGGATGCTACCATATAACAGCTGCACATACTTTTTGTAGTGAGATGGACCATTGCACATTTGTCTATCTAGATTTCATGCGTTTATTTTTCCATGAACCTCAAGGACTGATGGATATCCTTCTCTCCAGAGGCATAAAGTTCAAGATCATCCATACAAAACAAATGGGTGACCTTGTGCCTCTGGTTTCCGGGGTTGCCACAGTTATACCCTCGAGTATTTCTGAGCGCAACGGATAATGGCAATAGTTAGATGTAGAAGATGAGGGGACTGAGGGAATCGCATCCGAGCAAATGCAAGATGAGCTAATGCAAGATGAGCTCAGGCAGTGTTGTATCAAATGCCTTGTGGTAATCGATCCAGGCCATAGAGAGGTTAGGCTTATACTGTATCGAGTCCTGCGTTACACATCTATCGATGAGCAAGTTCTCTTCACATCCAGGGACTTCTTTCTTCGATATTCTTTGCTCATATATCCGTTCTAACACTTGGTCAACTGCAGTGAATATCCGTACGTATAAGATGCTTGTAAACAACGGTTCTGAAAGATTGAAATTTTTCATTTCATTGCGGAAATTTCTTGATTTTTGCATTCAAATGTTTCGCTCATGAACAATTAGAATGTTTTGATCTTCGCGATCTTTTGGAATATATACTCCTTTTCCTTTCTATTTGAAACCGTTTTTCAAGACTTCGTGTTTCTTCAAATAGGAGACAAAATCTATTTTGATTATAGGTGTTTTGTTACTGATTAATTCATATACATATTATTTATATCTCTTTTTCTATATATACTTCTCTTAGTTCTTTGACACTAACTATAACAAACTGAAGAAGCGGCTCTAATTCTGGTACATTCACATTTCGTGATTTTTTTTATGGAAAAGGTAATATTTCTTTTCTAATATGCCTTCTTACTCTTCTAATATATTCAACTTTTCACTATTTTCTTCTTAAGGATGGGCAAGTTTTCATTTATAATAACTTCTCTCATTTTCTTTTTCTCCTCTTTTATGACTCTCATCATATATAATAAATCTTCATTAGACATCTGATTCTAGTTGATATTGTTAGTTTAATAAAATTGCCGAATGTCGCTGTTACTGCTCATTATTTATGGTTCAAAAGAAAAAAACAAAGAACATACCTCACAGCCAATTCATTTATATTAGGTTACTAAAAGAGATTTGCATTTGTCAATTGAGATAAGGTGCATTCGTTTTGTAATGACGTCAACGTTAGTAGTTACCTTCATCACCTTGGAGATTAGATGCAGATGCGCAATTATTCTCTGACGTATTTTTTGCCTGTTCAATATTGTAATACGATTTTAAAGTTTGAACAATCTACATTTTGAGAATAAGGGATACAATGATTTCGAATCATATTGCCTTATTGGCTTTAAAGAATCAATATCATTACTTTCAAAAGAAGTACATCGTATAACGTGAAGTATGTAGGTAGGTATTCATTCCATTCAACTTTTTGTTTTCGTTACCTTTGCTAATTGAGTTACCAACTAACAATATCATTAAGCCACAATGAACCCTTACCGAGATTATATGTTGAAAATACACAATGCTTTTGTTGAACTTTTATAAAAATATGGACAAATAGGAGTATTTCGCACAATACCAGCACACACACTACCCTTTTGTCGTCGTTTCATCAGGTTTTGACGATTAACATATGTATTGTAATTGAATGTCGTCTCGTCTGAAAATAAAACGTTAATGTTTTTTTTTCGATTGGAGTCATTTCATGGACAAGACTTGATGATGATGGTATTTTAGCAAGAGTTGTATCCTGGTTTCGTCGAATAATCTGTATATCATTTGACGTATTCGCATTATATAGCCAACAGCAATCATTTCAGTCTTCTCGATTTGAGATTACCTACAGCATTGAAATAACAATTTTATAATTTGAAAGGGTCATATTTTTAGGAGTGACAAATTTTTTGGGAAAGATAGTTTCTGGCTTTCTACTACTCCATCTTGATACAGAAAAATGTGGGAATCTTTCAAAAAAAGGAAGGAAGTAATTAACTTTGAAAGTAGTAACTTTATACATAGATTGTAGATCATACAAAAAACTAACATTCATACACAAATTTAGTATATTATGTAGAAATCCTGTGAATGATATCTGATTTGATTCCATAACGAATATTCAGAATACAAACTGTCTAGAGAAACGTGTTTTCTCTAAAATTCAGTGTTAATAATAACTGTTTCATAAGAATTTTTCTTTCTTGTAATTCAATGTTTATATGAAACTAACTGTTTCAGGAAGGCTTTTTCTTCTAATTTGTATTTGAAAGTTACTCCTTTGTATGATTTGCACATCTATGTATAAAGTTACTTCTTTTAAAATTGATTACTTCCTTCTTTCTTTGGAAAATTTCCATATTTTTTATATCAAGATGGAGTGGTAGGAAGCCAAAAGCTTTCCCAAAAAATTTGTCACTTCTTAAAATATAACCCTTATATAAAGAATCCTTCTGGCAGGGATCTAATCAAATAGGTGAATGAATGTCATTACGATGTCATCGATGACATAAGCAGATCAAACTTATTTCGTAACATGAAAAATCGTAATCAATGATTGAATTGTGTTTTTTCTTTTAATGTTGTCCATGGTGAAACATCGATGTCTACCAGTGAGCATGGCATCGTTCTTCGTAAATGAAATGTTTACGTTTCATTTAGTATATTGATAGAAATACTGT
>WOGJ01299611.1:0-18344 GCA_015342185.1 Leptinotarsa juncta
AAATCATTTTATATTAGATGAGACAATGGAAGTCCGAACTGATGAAATACACCTTAAAACATTGTCAACCACTTTCAAACAAAAGTTATACTTCCCCCACTCTCTTATTTCCTTAATGTGTCGAATATACCTCGCAAAATAAAAAATGATCTGTCTGTCAGTTCACGAATACAATTATTGGCTGAATTGATAGTTAAATATTGACAACATTGAAATTCCGTATAACCTATAACCTAATATAACTCCTAATGTATCCAATCGAAGTCTCATGATTTCAATTCTGAACTTTCACATCGTTTATAATTGCATTCTTTGAGAATACATTATATAATTTCATTTCTATTTCATCATTCGTGAAATGGGAGGATATTATATTAATGTCATGGTGGGTCAGTTGAAATTAATTCACTTATTCCAGGCCGTTCATACATATTAATATCAAAATTAATGTTCTCGGGATTTGAATAAACCTCAGTGGCAACGTTTCAAAGATAACTATTATTGCAATTTGTTCAAATGAAATACTTGATGAACTTGATGAAAATTAGTATATGGGTTAACTGTAGTGTGCTGGAGGTTTTCCATTCTTTCGAATAAAAATTCAGCAAACTATTAAAATTGCTCATTTGTGAAATGAATAATAAATGAGAAAGTTCATACAATTTGTCAGACACACCACCTGAGAAATAATTCAATTGGATGTAACTCTCAGAAGTAAATATACCATAGACAGGTGTTTCGAACTATTTGATTATTCATCAGAATGGAATATCCAAAATGTAAGGATAGGAAGCAGTTGATTGCAAAAAATTTGCCAGCTGCATATCTATGATTTTGGTTAAGAAATATTCTTCAAAACAAGCACCTTTCCTAGTAAATTTGGTTAATGAAACGCGCGTCAAAAAGAGTATTGCA
Source organism: Leptinotarsa juncta (assembly GCA_015342185.1). NCBI lineage: Eukaryota > Metazoa > Arthropoda > Insecta > Coleoptera > Chrysomelidae > Leptinotarsa > Leptinotarsa juncta. The sequence continues at coordinate 916 of WOGJ01299611.1, forward strand.
GTTCTGGTGTTTGGGAGAAGTGCCTGGTTTGAATTTATTCTACGTGAAAGATTCCAGTTCAACTTTCCATCAAGAGACCTACTACTATTACCAATAAGGCAGGTCCAGCTACCTTTTATGACAAATCACAGAAATATCAATAATATCCATTCATCAACATTCATTTTCATGTCTCAGATTATGTAGCCTACAATTATCGTCATTGGGTATGAACAAAATCGATGCTACAAATATGCTTGCTTGTAGGTATAAATATAATTTTCCACTGGCTAAGTAATAATTTATTGAGTGTTAACGTAAAAAAAAACAAAATTTATTGCATTCTCCTCAATGACGAAGGATCAGCCCACTATTACAGAGATTGAAATCCATAAACTTACTTGCCAAAACGATAGACTCTCTTGCACTTGTCCCTTCATAGAAAAAACTGATATAATAAAATACTTAGGGGTCCTAGTGGATCAGTGCTTTCGTTGGAATGATCATATTGACTATACGGTGAAAAAATAAAATAAGCTCTCTTACAAATTTTATCAATTCAGAAGTATAGTCAAAAGAAAAATGTTGCTTACTGTATATGATGCCCTGGCCGAGTCTATTTTACGGTATTGTCTAAAAATATGGGGCGGAATATTCAAATCTTCCCTACGTAATTTAGAAATGATCCAAAACTCACTCATAAAAATTATGTTCAAAAAGAATAAATGCTATGATACTCAAGCATTATATAAAGAGAGTGGAATACATTGTTTAAGAAAGTTGTATACTTTCCGTTGTATATTATGGACAGCCAGTGTTACGAGTTCATTTGTTCACATTATAAATATATAATAGTCGTTTACACACTTCTCAGATTGCAAAGGTTCCACCATGGCGACTCACTCACAATCAAAAATTTATTACTCTACAATTCTTTACCGCCATTAATAAAATGTATCAAGAGTTATACCAAATTGAAAATGAAATTGAAAACATCAATCAATCACAACTACCACAGATTGGAAACATTATTGGATAGTTGACTAATTCACCATACTGTTTTCACTCAAAACAATGTCACAAGCTGTTGTTTCTGTATCTTCTTTCGTATTTGACGCTTTTTTTATGCTAAAAGACTGCTCATCATTTTGGTCGTCCTTCTAGGACTTCCCAGAAATAATTAGTAGGATCATCTTAGTTTGTGAATGTATTGTTTGTATTGGATTCGTGGCTGTAACACAAGCTTGGCTTAGATAGCCACGATTCTTCATAAATGTGATGTATAGTTTTGTAAAATAAGGTGTAATGGTTTATATTTTACATTGATTTGAATTGAATAAATTTTGATTTGATTTGATGGTATTCTCAAAAAATGAAAATGAATAATGAATTTATCAAACCGCTTCACTAATAGAAATATTTTGGCGACAATTATCAATTTTTATCAAACGGTTTGAAAAGGAAATATTATGATAATTAGCCGTGGGTCAGATAGAATTATCAACTCATATCAGCCTGAGGGTGGCAGACCATAATAAACTTTTAAGTTTCCGTCTTCAGACCATTCGATCTAAAGGAAGAAAAGTAGCCGCTATTTATCGTGAAGAGATAGGGTGCTCCAGTATCTGTGGTCATGGACCGTGTAGAGGGGAAGATCCAAGCTCCTGGTCACTTTACAGCTTTCAGTAAAATTCATTCTGTCCACTTCACATCCCTAGGGAGGTGAAAGCATGCATATTTGTAGCAGCGATTTTGTTCATACCCGATAACCATAATTGCCGGAGTTTGTAGAGATACTACGGATAGAGTTTTTTAATGTAGTTCAGACTTCTGAGGGCTTTGGTTCACCACGAGGTTAGTAGATAGTGCACGACGCTTCCAACTACGAGCTGTCCTCTTCTCTGTAATCCTCGCTTCGTTTTTTTCTGAGATCGACCGCATCTTCAGAATTTGATACTGATGGTATGCGTGTAGTCTTTCACAACATTCAAGGTCTGATGAAAATCCTTTCCTCTAGTTCAGATACATGCAGTTTGAGGTCATCCAGTCATCCACAAAAAAACAAATGGGTGATCTCATGTAACCTTGGTTCCGCAGCTGTATCCTAGAGTAGAGTAGAGCATACGCTATGTATAATGACAAGAGTGAAACCCTAAAACATATTTGCTGGGACGTACGTTTCACCAAATATGCGAAATGATTAAGAGTGAGCATTATCCCTACCGTCGGCTTCACGTTTTCTCACCATCACCCCCACTACTCTCTGAAAGTATAAATACGAGTGAACATGTAGCTAGCAGATCGTTCGTTACAGAGACTTCGAGGTATAACTTTCGTCCTCGCGGTAAACGTACATACCACTGACGATATTTGCCTCAGTAGCAGATGAAACATTAGGTACTCTAATAGCTTGAGAGCTGGCGACAAAAATCGATAAGAGTTCAGTAATGGCCCATAACTTAATATGATGTAGTATTGAGGGTGTACATGAGTCAGCACCTACTCGCAAGGTCAGGTAGTGGAACACCTGGCGGCGGCACGCTTTGATGTATGCAAGATTGTACCATGCTCTACAAGTGCTTAGTAATATTTGAAAACTTGTAAAAAAGTAGTTTGTAGTATAAAAAAGGGGTCAAAGTAGTCAGACCGCATTTTAGTGGAACGCTGCTAGTCAGCGCATTATATAAGATGTCGCCGGAACGATGTCGGTACAAAAGCTTAGTAAAGACTGAAAATTGACCGACTGCTTTATTATTATATATAATTTAATCAAAAAACACTCAGTTGGGATATTGAGTGCGCGCGGATGTTCGGAGCGCAGAAAATTATTGAACGATGAGAAATCAGATTATGTTAATTTATCAAAAATTGGTTACACTGTTATTTATTTTGAAATCCACTGGGCATAATGGTATTATGCTATTATTTGAAAATGCAGTAAATGCATGGATATGAGTACATGGGATAAACGCATGTAATAAATCATAAAATTCAAGAAATTCATATGCAACAAGACATTTTTGGGCGTCTTCTCCCTATTGCACTAGATGAAAAAATCAACATAGAAAAAGTTTTATCATTCCCGTTAACGCCAGTGTCTCTATCTTCATGTCACCTTGACAAATTGTAATTGATGGTACCTTTTTTTTTACTTACTCAAAGATATACCTTTAATATTCCGAAATATGTCTAAACAAATTTTACAATCCGTACTCAAACAAAATGCAAAAAACTTTGCTATAATCTTTGACAGATATCAATCGCCGTCAATAAAAGACACTGAGCATACTCCCCGTGGTGCTGTTGAAAACCGCGATTATCATATTACTGGAGGAGATCAAAATCGACATGGAGATTTTGTGAGAGAACTTCACAATTTGAAGTTAAAGAAGCTTTAGTGTCGTACCTAATTTCAGATTGGGAAAAATTATAATGCTTGCAAATATGAATCACGTATACATACAAAGATGAAGAAGATTTATTCAAAATAAATGCCAAATGTGTTGATGTTTCGAGTCTGCTGCCCTGCGAAGCCGAGCATGAAAAAAACACTTGCAACGTGCCGCTTACATTTCTAATATTTGGAGAAACGCTCACGAGAAAATTCTAACTAATGTGTTAGCAACAGAAAATGGTTGGAAAGATATTGGTGGCCGTTATGATTACTGGTTTGAAGGGAATCAATTACCAACATTCGTGAAAGACGTAATCATACAACCAAATGAAAACGAAGGTAAATTTAAATTGCAAATCTTTACTTTTACAAATGACTATGTTACAAATATCTTGTTTGTAATATTCAACTGTTTTATTTATAGATTTTTTATAGATTCTCAGTCTGAATGTGAACAAGAAGACGTCATCCATGAAACCAATTCGGACACGAACGATGAAGAAAGCGATAGTGATGCCTACTTTGTTTAAAAAAATTTAATTTATTTCAAAAAATATTATTCAGTATATAGCTTGGTGTATCATATTGACACTAAAATAATGTTTTCTATCACAATTTGTAATTTTATAAAGCAAGAAATTGATATAATCGCACCCGTTCGCGATTCTAAATCCGGACTTTAGGCGACTGCTGACTACCTCCGGTCCATTAATTTGTGGTCTGACTGTTTTTTTATTAAATTATGTATAATAGTAAAGCAGTACAGTAATTTTCAGTCGTTATTACTGAGCTCTTGCACCGACATCGTTCCGGTGACAACTTATATAGAGTGCTGATTCGCAGCGTTCAACAATAATGCGATCTGACCACTTTGACCCCTTTTTTTACACTACAAACTACTTTTATGCAAATTTTCAATTATTACTAAGCACTTGTAATTTTACATAGATCACTACCACTACCTAACCTTACGAGTGGATGCTGACTCATGTACACCCTCAATACTACGTCATATTAAGTTATGGGCGATTACTAAACTCTTGTCGATTTTTGTCGCCAGCTCTTGGATTATAAGTTCCGTTCGATCAGAGCCTACTAGCTCTGAATTGTTCTCTACAATTTCCTCTTGCTGTCTTTTATATACCATGTTTCTGAAATGATACTTTGTGAGTTTCTTAGCTAATTACATTAACGTTTCATGAAGTTGAATGCAAACTCTGATAGAGATGTGTATTGTGAGCTGTTTATTTCAGTTGAAGTGGCATACATTCAAAAATGTATATTGCATGAATTTATCTCAAAGAGGTTTGAAAAACATGCTTTTGGTATGGCGTTACATCAAAGAAGTATATAAGTAGTCTTTTCCTTGCACTACAGGTAAAAAATAACCCTTTGCATGGATCCTTCGTTGACTGAAATTCAACGGAAAAAGCGATCAATAAATATACTTAATTTTGCAGTTTATTTTTCATTTTGATCGTAGCAGAAATTGAATCTGTATGACCTAATATTTAGACTCATGTTATATTTATTCATCATTCTATTCTATTGACGTAAATAATATACGAGAAAGATGAAAAATTATTTCTATCGAAAGTCATCCCACATCATTACATATATACCTAAATAAAACTGAAACTATATTACAAAACCTATATTACGTTTTTGCCAAAACGAAGAAAAGGAGTACTCGTGTATGAAATGTAAACATTCAACTCATTAGAAAAATGCCTCGCTTTCTTTGCTGTGATATTTCGAACACTACGTCAAAAAGATGAATGAAATACCATGTTTGTCTTCGTTCCATAAATTATTAGAATATTCTAAGTGTCCCGTCATTAAAGACTGTAATTCATTCTGTACTGTTTCGGTAACAGTAACATTTTCAGTGACAGCATAATTGAGGAACGAGTTGTGGTTGAATAAACAATTTGAAGTGTATGGATTTATTCGAAGGGAAAAGAAATTAGTCCAACCTGGTTAGAGAACTACGTGAAGATGTTGATGGTTCTTTTTCTATTGATTACGGTGTACACAACAAATTCAACCAAAAATGCAACATGTTACTCGAACAACCATAATATTTGGGCGGGATATTCTGAGTATTTCAAATTTTCGAAAACTCTCACCTTGAGATTGCTAACGATGGAAAATTATGATGAAGAATTTGACGATTTCGCAAAACATTTGATAAGAAATATAGGAAATCGTACTATTGTTATCAAGCACAACCTGTTAAGACCATTAGAGATAACCCCATTATCAATTTCTACAGTGAATATTTATTATGCTCGAAAATACTCTGTGGTAAAAAAAAGTAGTTTCACGTCTTTCTTATCAAATTTCGATTTACAGATTTTTGTGGCGAAGAATGAATATGTTTTCCACCAATTTTTATACCAAAATGCAAGCATGCATCCGAATCCAATTTATATTTTAATATTTCTGAATTCAGGTCCAGAAACTTGCCAAGTATCAATGGCGTCAGCTGAACTTGTGGAATATCTATGGAAAAAATATACCATTCTGAATGCAATCGTAAATGCTCCTTGTTCATGCCGACCCTATTATACGTACACCTACAGACCATTCAAAAGGGTTGGTAACCAATGGGGTCGTGTACGAGTTGGTAAAAACAATTTTCCTAGAGCAAAGATTCTGAAAGATTTGAACAAAAAACCTTTCAAAGTGTCAGTGTTCGAAAGAAGTCCTTCTATGATATTTGATGGCAAGAATATTCGTGGAATGGATTACAATATTTTGAGGACTCTGTCAGAATACATGAACTTCACTTTAGAATTCGACGATGATAAAGAAGTTTACTTTGGTAGTGTTTTAGCAAACGGGTCTGCTACGGGAAGTTTAGGCAAAATAGTACGTGGTGAGGTAGATATGGGAGGAAATCATAGGTTCATTGAGGAGCTTGGAAATGCTGATTATCAGCACACACTACCATCTCTCACTGAAGATTTATGTATTGTTGTACATAAAGCCGGTTCTAAACCCAGATGGTTGGCAGTTCTGGGATGCTTCAAGTGGAAGGTTTGGCTATGCATATTATCAACTTACGTGATCTGTGCTATCTCCTGGAGTATATGTGAACGAATGGTCAAGGGGGATATTGATTATACAAAAGCTTATTTGGAGATTTTTGCTATAGCATTTTCGATACCAGTCAAAGTTAAAAACCGTTCAAAATTTATTTTGTCTATTTGTCTTTACTTGAACATTATTACTGTAAGCATTTTTCAAGGAAACTATATAAAATCTCTCAATATTGTTCAGTACTACAAAGAAATCAATACTTTGGAGGAGTTTATCCATAGTGAATACCAAATTTCTACAAGTTTAGTGAACATTTTCGATGGAATAGACTCAGTGACATATATCAAATTGAAAGAGAAAATTGTTGACAGTTCCGGTGCTGACATTCCCTCGTTATACCGTGCTGCTACTTCAACTAATATAGCAGCCTTATTATCGAAAAGAAAAGCAGAGATGTATGAGAAAACATTCAAGGATTCTGAAGGCAATCCACTTTTTCACATGGTCAAGCAGTGTCCAGTAACACATTTATATGGATATTTGTTACGAAAAAATTCACCATTCATTCCTAAAATCAACGCTATACTTCAGAAACTCAAGGAAGGTGGATGGATGAGCAAATGGTTGAATGATGATTATCAATATAGCCTGGTTGATCGTGTAGAAATGAAATATAGACATGACTTCGAATTTAAAGAACTTGATTTGTCGAGCTTTCAAATCGCCATATATATTCTGATAGTTGGAACAGCTTTGTCAATTGTAGTTTTCTGTTTGGAATTGCACTGGTGGCGCATTATGTTTTTTCTAGGCATTGAAAAATTCATACCTTAAATTTTGATAGCTAGTTATATTCTTATGGTTTTCTAACACATTCGATGATTTCCAATAGAAAGAAAGGTTTTTAATAAATTGATTGATGTAGGCGTTACGACGAAAAGAGAATTGAAACAACTTTTTACCACTTTTATTTGTAACTAACGTTACTGCAGTTTCGTCCTTCAAGGACATTTTCAAACTTACATATTACACTCAACTCAACTCAGTTCAATATATTAGTTTGAAAATGTCCCTATAGGATGGAACTGCAGTAACGTTAGTTACAAATAAAAGTGGTGAAAATATAGAAAGTTTCAATTCTCTTTTTTAGCAATATTTATCACATTTAATCGTGAAAATCATGATATGCGTCAATCTATAGTAGAAAAGTGATTGAATTGCACCAAGAATGAAATTCCAAATCACTGTCTGAATTATTCAGTCTTTTGTTTTGAAAGTTTGATATTCCATCATCAATCAAACTGTTATTTTCTGATATTTCTCAAATAATTTTAGCCCCACCACATATTTCTTAGATTCATCTTCACATCTTTCGCACCACACTGACCTCCACTTCAAAAACACATTAGAGAAAAGTACTTCAATTCTTTAAGTTAAAGATTTAAGTAAAGGTTTTCAAGCCAAGGCCTCCTCAACGTTTAGATTTTCGGTAGCGCAATATGAAGCAACAAGTGATAAACCTCGTTTTATTCCATTCCAGTTGATACTTGCCATCGAATCATTAACAAATTTTCCATTTTTGACGTAATCGATGTTCATTCTGAAGCACTTCTGATTCTCTTGATATATCACCAATATAATTTTTTCGATTAGCAAGTTTTACATTCGTCTAAAAAAAGTTAACAATATCAAGACCAAATAAAGGATTCTATTGCAAAACACACATTTTTCAATTTCTATTGAATTCGAATGAACATGTTAGTGAGTTTGTTATGCGTGAAACTTCAGAAAGTTTTTTTTTATCAAAAGGGTCTTTGTAAGTGGAAAATGTATGTTATGATAAGATTGGTTTTTGGAAGGTTTTTCCGAATTTGTAGGCGTCAGTACTAGATTTTTTCTTTCATAATATTTATTGATTTTGAAAATGATATGACGAATGGTGTTATTGATCTCATCTAAAGGATTATTGACAGATTTATTGTCGTATACGAATGTTTGTCTGCTTGCTGTGATACATAGCCCTCATTTCTCTGTATATAACGTGAAACGTATATGTACGAGTTATACAGAGTCGATATTTTATGATTTGGCCGATGATATCATAATGGCTTCTCATAGTATAGACAATAATCTATACTGACATAAGTACTCCACAGCTCGAAGCCAAATCGCAGAAAGCCTAAAACACCAATTCACCACTTTCTTGTTTGTGTTCATTTTGACATACTGATTATAGCTCTACTTAATTTTTTCTTCAATTTGACAAATTATCTGATCAAAGGAGATCACATGAATAATGATGAGTGCCCAACAATTGAGATTTGTGAAGGTTTGATTCACTGACACAGACACAGAAGACATTCATTTGAAGTAAACTCGTTCATTATCCCAGTCATAATAACTTGAATAAATGAAGCAATGATTGAATTTCTGAAACAGATGACGCTGGTATCGTCGTTAAATAGAGAAAATCATATTTTGGAAAGTATTGAATGTCAAAGTAAATGGGAAACAGCGAATTCAAGAAAATAATCCTGTGTAACCTCTTTGTACAATGTATGAACTTATTCTGAGGTACTTTCATTACAACTAGCATTTCCCTTTGATCTTCATGAGAGTTGAACGACATCAAGGAAACATCTCGCATGCTTCAATACTCAAGCTTTTTTAAGAGAAGGCGATATTCGATGCATAATCAAATAGAAAAGGTAGGACGCAGAATTTGTTCAGGATCTTTTTGTTTCAAACAACTCATTAACATATTCATTCGAAACAAATCCATTATAAATTTCAATCCGTTTCTCTGGAAATCAGGAAATCACATTCTGCATCAGTTGCTTACTCAAGAGCCATTTTTGGGGTTTTTGGACCATTGAATATCTCAATTTCCATTGTCAAGGACAGCGAGTTGAGAAATGAGCTTCTTCAATCATTAGTTACAACTTGCCCCAAGTTGTAACATCTACATCACAATGACTTCGCAGAAAAAAAATTATGGTTTGAAAGATTTTGTATTGATTTTTGAATTGTTGTTTGTCTGCATGATGTGGTTATTGTATACTTCATTTTTTCGATTGTCTTGTAGAATGAACAAATGAATCAAATATATCATCAGTGGACATTCTTCATCAAATTCTTTCATTGACTTCCAAACATTTTCTATTCTTTTGTAGAGAGAATTCATTACTACTTTCGGTTTCATTATTAATTTCGGTTTTGACCTACTTTTTATGTGGATAATCTCCGAACCCTTCATCTCATGTGGAATATGATATCCTATATTCACTTGACTATCTCTATAATGTATGATTACATAATTGTTTGATGAGTTTGTTTCCTTTCACTAGTGACTCACATGAATGTGATCAGACGAATTCAATAACACGACATCAAGAAAACGAAGATGACTATTCTGTTCAATTTCTGTTGGTTCAATGTTGGCTCTGTACCACACACTTGAATCGTTTCTTTAATTTTCAATGACAAATTTTTCTGAACATTTCATATAAATATTACTCAAGATAACCATAAAAAACTCATTCATGAAAGTTGACGCACGGGGAATTTATCACTTTTATTCTCTAAGCATAGTTTCAAAAAGCCACTCTGATCGACAAAACAAGAAGACACATATACTTATATGTTCTTTCATCATAAATCGCGGCTCGACAACACACTATTGAACTTATTTCAAAAGTTAGCTACAGTGTAGCTGAAGTTCACATTGAGCACATGAACCAAAAGTTATTAAAATCGGGTAAACATATAAGGATGTATGCATTGAAGGATGTATATAAGGATATATATGTATTGAAGAGCTAATAACGATCTCTGTTCGTTATAAGTAACAAATGACCCATTACGTTAGTGGAGACGTTGTACTACATGACGGATACGAACCGAACCACCATTTGTAGATTTTCAGGCGTCGCATCAAAGAACTGTTGAGCGGCCCACACACTTACAGCCTACGATGCATGCATCGACTCTTAGGCTGAGGGCACGAAAATCGCGACGGCCGAGCGGTGGCAACTGCCCCGTGGCGCGGTGCGGGGCGATGAGGAGAAGAATCTTGATTGGGCAGTTGTGCTGGAGTAGGATTGTGAGCAACATGTCTCGTCATCGTAACACAAGTTTATGTCGAAGAGAACTATTAGAGCCAAGTCTACTAATGAGAACGGATTTATTACTACCTAGAGATGGTGTTCACTCAATTAATGATGGAAGAAGTGATTTTGGCGAATTTTCTAGCCTTTATTAGCAGCTAAGGTGAATATTTTCACTGTCGCATAGAGCAGGTTTTGACAAAGAGTTCAAAAAGTCCAGAAAGGACAAAACTGACGATAGTTACAAATGAAAGTGGTAAAAATCAAAGAAAGTTTTATTTGTCATTTTTCATGATGATTTCCTACTGCATAGTAACTAACAGCTACATCAGTCCATTAATTTTTTTGACAAAATACTCCAGACAAATTCTTCATAATCGATTTTCATTTGATATTGGTTCTATAATATTTTTCTACACAACACTACTGTAATTGTTAGCAACCTTTCCGTTCGTGCATCGCTCGATCGCTCCCACCCGACACCGCTCGTTTCGTGCAAATCACCTGTACTGTAGATATTGTTGCATGCATCGCCGCCGTTCCGTCGTCTCGTCGCCTCGTCATCGCTCGGCCGTCGCGATTTTCGTACCTGCAGCGTTATGTTTCATGGCGTGAGTAGCAGTGTGTGTAGTATCTACTGAATCACGTATTTGGCATGAGTTGCGACTTGCAGCCGAGTCTGCAATCCCATTTTGGCCGCGTTTCTCAACGCCACCTCATTGTAGATGTTCGTTAGTTGGTTGTTTGTATGTGTAATTCCATGATGTAAAATGATCGACAATTTCAGAAAGGGTTTATAAACTTTTATTTACATACATGTGTTTGGAGCACAAAGGTTAAAGAATATTCAGAGAGAAACATAAAGAACCAAACACATTAAAAAAACAAGACAAATTTTTCGAATGTCAATAAGAACTTTGTTGCTGAGAAATTCATACCATAACACACCGAGTCGATTCAGAACAACAGGTTTGAATTTGAAAAGGCGATCCTGTACTCAACAAGTTTCATGAAACGAGTCGATTCAGGAATCGCAGCATACATCAAGGTGTGTAGGCCGCTTTACGTTGAATGAGGGGAAGGGTTTATCGATATTGCGTAGCGCCTTTTGTATGCGACATCGTTAGGTAACGATACGGAATAATTGACACGGTTAAAACCGAAAATGTTTTCGAAGCGAACATTTGGCATTGACTCATATGTATACACGCCATGTGAAAATTATTTTCATTTGCAATGTAAAATAAAATCAAGATGTCAGGAGGGTGGAACAGTGGTGACACTTTTTGACGGAGAGCACAAAACTGTAAACTTCAGAACGAATCACCTTCTGAAGTTTTCACATTCTGCACATACCTGTTTTTTTAAATATGTTTTCTATACGAGAAAATACGAACAGTGCATTGAAGGTAGCACCAGATCTATTCCATTCAGAATAAAGGTTCCATGGGTTTTTGTAATGTATCATTGCGCACGCATTATTTATGTTCAGCAATAAAATTGAGAGTAATTGCTCATTCTTATTTTTTTTATTCATAGAGAAAGTTTTGTATACTAGGTTGATACCATAATAAAAAGGTCTCTACTGAATTTATGACTACTATATAGGGTCTTTGCATTGGACGCTTTCTATCTTTGAATTTAAATAAAACGAAGTTTGTGTTAGATATCATCGGATTATTTGTTTCGTTTGAAAGACCTATTGATGCCATTATGTGTAGAATATAACTCAGTTCAAATGTCCGCAATGGCTTATCTAAGTGAAGCTCATCCGGAACGTTCAATTTTTCATTACTCTAGCGCATAAATCAGGCTGAATTTGACCAACGGCATGGGTTGGCTTTGAGGACCGCTGTAGGTTGTGACTCATTCTCATACAACTGTGATTTGAAGAAACGTCACAAGGAAAATTTTAACGGAGTCAAATCGCATTATCTCGGTGACCAGTTCATATCACCTTCACATACTCTCAATTCGCTCGTGCAGAATATTCACTGAGACATGAGCTGTGTAGCACGTAGCACCATGCAGTTGAAACTACTGGTGTCCAGAACATCCAGTTCAGACCGAAAGAAGTTCGTAATCACCGACCTAAAGTGCTCGCCGTTGACAGTGGCCAACGTCGTTCTCAAAAAATATGGACCGATGACGCCGCCAGTTCAAAATCCACACCAAACAGTGACTTCTTCGGGATGATTTTGATGCTTTCGGATGTCATATTGATTGGTCTAGTTCCAAATTCCACAATTTTGTTTGTTCATATACAGGGTGTAACTGAATAAGTGTAAAACATTTAAGAAGGTGATTCCTCATTGAAAAAAAGATAGGATATTTCATATAAAAAAACTTTATTGGAGCATCCCTTGTTAAGATACAGCCCCTTGAAGGAGGTACATAAAATTAGTATTAATTCAATTTCGAAAATTCACAAACTGACAGCGTCGTACCAATTTAGTTGTCACTATCGCTAATAGCGACCTACTAGATAGATTAGTTTCGTATTTTTGCATTTATGACGATGTATCTCTGTAGTTGTTACTAAAATAGTTTTTTGCTGCGAACTGGTTTATTTTGGGCGGAAAACCCAAGAGACATTTTTTTAGAATGAAACAGGCTATCGGAAATATATTTTTAAATGGTAAACAAATAATAAGACAAAAAGTTACATTGGAAATAAATTTTAGGGGTTGCGTTTTCCACCTCTTACAATCATGGGGTAAACCAAATGAATTTCTGGCAAAGTTTTTTTTGGTAGTTTAGTAGGATACATTTTTATACAAATTTTATATACCCTCTTTAAGGGGCTGCATCTTAACAAGACATGATCCAATGACCGTTATCAATTGTCAAAATTTGGAAGTCCCTGTTGGAAGACACTATATTTGTGAGGGTTGTCGTTCGTGAGGAGCGGCAACTAGTTAACAAAAAAATTATGATCTAAAATTGCGGAGAATCATGAAAGGGGTTGAAGAAGAAGAGGAAAGTTGAATATTTGCGAACGATGAAGACCATACAAAAAATTCAAAATGCCAAAAAAAATTCAAATCAATCTACTTCTCATCGTTTCGACTGTTAGTATCCACATTATTTTTGAGTGATAGCTAGCCTTTAGAATATCCGGTTCAATTTATTGCATACCGCTTTTCCGTTCCACTGCAAAAAATGGAATAAAGACTGCATAAACACTTGGAATGTTATCACTGGCATACGGAAAGTATACTCCAAGTCAGCAAAATGTTTACAAGTGGTACTCGTAGCAGCTTTAATGGAAGTTTAGGAAGATGTGAATGGTGACGCTCGGTCTGGACACCCCAGCACATCGAGAACCGATGAAAATAGGAGAAAATTGAAGAATCGTCGAATCACTATCAGTGCAAACGTTTGTATGAAAATTGCTGACTTCTGACCAAAAAAACCGTCGCCTGAGCATCGCTCAGGAATTGTTGAATGACGTCTACGGCAATCTGGATTTGCTTGAAAGGGTCATAACTGGTGATTAATCATGCTTATAATTATGACATCGAAACTAAAGTCGAATGGTCCCATTGGAAAGACCCACGTCAAGTTAGATCAAATATCAAGATTTCGCTCATTGACTTCTTCGATCACCGTGGCGTAGGTAGTTCATCAGGAGTTCTTGCAACACTGTAAGTGAGGATTATTATCTTGAAGTGGTGTGCCGCTTGCGAGAAGCAATACGAAGGAAAAACAATTCATGGCATATCATGACATACCAAAAAGTACATATTAGAACTCTGTCGAGGATTAGAAAAAACAAGTTTTTCATATCTGAGGGGGACTAATTTGAAGAGAACAAAATAGAGAGTGATGGATTAATAAATGTTTGTTGGGAAAAGTGAAAATTCACTTTCGTTTTCGAACCGATAGCATATGGATGAGTACATTCAACAAAAATTTCTCTTCGAAATAGAAAACGAGGGAATCCAGCCAGTATGTCTATTATTCATTTGCCTTGTTTCATTTTCATTGCCTCACTCTGTATATTTTCTTCGACTTCTCTGTTGTATGTTAGTTCTCCCATGCATCTATGATGGTATTTTTTCTCCATCCAAAGTAATTTCAGTCAGAGAAGAGTTCGAAGTCATCTTTCAGATCTGTATGAGCTGAAAGCAGTTGCACCCTGTGGCAAAAAACTCCATCTGCTTTCAAAGTCATACATATAAATGAGTTTCCTTCGTTGGGAGAAGAAATATATATTAGCAAACTTGTCACTGACAAAATGTTAATAAAAATTCACCTCGACAGTTACATTATTAGATTTCCTTCGCATGTTCCCTGTATTCCTTCAGTTTTCTTCAAGTTGAATGTAATTCTGGAGGTTAAATGTAATTATATAGAGTTTGCAATGAGATTGAAATCTACGTGATGGTATGCCATCGGGAGTTTATTTCCTACTGAATACTTTATAGCGAGGTATCACTTTATGTTTTTGTAGGCTTTCACGGTTGGCGTTTCATGTTACTGCGGCAGTCATCTTCAGTGGCGTGGTAGAAGTATTCTTCTTGTCAATTGCAACTGAAGTCAACTGCAAGTGAAGTTTCAGTTGACACGTCAAGAAGAGTACTTTGACCACGCCACTGAATATGCCTGCCGCAGTTCCAGTTGAAACGTTTGGAGATTATAACCAAGTAAGACCATGGCAATACCCGGAAACCAATCAAAATAACGATATATAATTTTGTTGTTATGAATTGATATTTCGTCAAAATCTGTATTTCAGAGTTTCTTGCTTTGAAACTTATAATTTCTAATGTTCAAGTGCTTCACTTCAATAAAGAATGAGAGCGATTGAATTCTTGGACACCATGTTAGGTTAGGTTAGGTTTAACGTGTTAGAAATCACACGTTAAAAGTTAAGACCTTGTTAGTCCTAAGCTCGCACAAGCTTCTCAAGTTCTGAGAGTTTTCGTTCGTTCAGGGGTGACAGTTGATTAACGGAAAAACAGATTTTAAACAGATTTTCAAACATCATGTCACACTGATTCAAAAGCTCCTTTTCGGAGCAGTTGTTAGAACGTTTGACTTAAGTATAGGTTTCAATTCTTTGAATTTGAAATGGTTGAAAATAATAGAAATAGAATATTGTTTCAAATGATTCTCATAAGTTTTTTCTTGTTATGAATTTTAGTGGTACTTCTCTGATTCAGAACCTTCAACAAATAAATCTTATACTGAACAACTTCTGTTTATATCATAGAAAAATTATTCACACAGATATTGATTCACGGGTAATGGCTACATTTCTCACTCGTAATATATTCATGACTATAGCTACATTTCTTCAGCAGTCTTACAATTCCGTAAGTACTACCTCTCCATTCTCAAAACCAGAGAACTTCTGGGAAACGTCTCAATCTTCTGCATAAAGCAGAAGGAGCGATGGCAAATATGTTGTTTGTCGTTCGTTTCAGCCTAGGTCGAAGGATGATTTTCTGAAAGGAATTCGAAGAAATCGCCCAAAATCGGTCTGCAAATATATGCCAATAATTGAAAATGGATTCCGCTAACAACATATGCAGAAATTACTTTTGAGAGGAATCCTGCACTGACACCTGTCGGTATAATCCAAAACCCTTCGTGGTATTAGCCAGGGAGTTTTTGTTTTCTGATAGGTATCAGTCCTCAAACCTACTGTGTAGATAAGGCCAGTGGGACTGAAATAATTGTTTCTTTGGATAAGTCAATCGAAAATATACATTTTTCCAATATAATCGTTACCAAGAAGTGAACTTTTTAGGTTTTGAGAGCGAAATGAGGTTAATTTTGAAACGAGAACTCTCTAAAGAGAGCAGAGTAAATGAATTGAATTTTTCCCATCAATTTATGAACATAATTTATGAACGAGGCAAGTTAGTGACTAATTACACTCTCAAGCGTTTAATATTACATAGTATGTTTTTGAGGTATATTTCAGTTTATCACACTTCAGCAAATTATCTTTTGCTTCAGCTATTATCATTGTTCAGATTGTTGGAGGTTGATTGTCTAGAGAGAATCACTAATTCTCTCGTTCGAAGAATATTTACTCGGGTGGTTGAAATCGTGTTAGGACATATACAGAGTAGTCCGTTATTGTTAGTGAATTCAACAACGTTGTTGTTACCCAAAATACAGATAGTTCCCGATTAGAGTTGTAGCATCAATTAGGATGCCTATTTTCGAAACATTTTGTTGAAACAGGATGTCGTAAAAATATTGGAAAAAGGTTTTCATGGCAAAACCAATTTTCATTACATGAATATATTCACCGTGTAATTTTGTTTCGATATATAGGGTGTATTTTTAAGAAAAAAATCTATATGAACTTGTGTCCGAAAATGCTTCGTTTCGGAGATACGAGGTGTTGAAATTGAATTTTTTCGTTCGCTTTTTGAAAATAACTGTTGCAAAAAATAAGTCATTTGCACGAAATTTGGTACCCGGTATTTTTTTGACGTGGGAAATCTAAAGGGAAATCTAACATCTAAAGGGCGCTGCTTACGCTGTCATTATTTATTTCAACTTGTCCTAACTTTTTTATCAGTGAACTTTTGGTACTTTTCATGATGAAACCTAATTTCCACAACGTTTCTGAGTAAAAAAGGTGAACTTCCTCATCAGCGCTGGAGGTGATCATTTTCGAGATATTTACAATTCTTTATATCGAGGCATATTACATATTATTAAAATAAACAACTTTTTTCTATAAAATGTTTAATGGAAATGATTTGTTTTCGAAATACAGCTTGTTGACATTTTTCAAAACATGGTAGGTATTTGTCATTAATGTTTTCCAATTTTAGTTATTCTCATCAAACTTTATACGCAGTATATCCGTACAGGCTACTTCTGAACTGAGCATTATCGACCTGCTTATTCAACCCAAATAAAAAAAATTTTCAAGT
>WOGJ01299720.1:0-10430 GCA_015342185.1 Leptinotarsa juncta
TCGGTTAACCTTATTAATTTTTGTAATTATTTTTTCAGGGTTTCAAATCATTTTATATTAGATTAGACAATGGAAGTCCGAACTGATGAAATAGTGAATTTTCATTTACATTATCTTACTATGGCTCTTAGTTCTATTTCTAAATAGGGTAAATTATATTATTATTTCATTATTAGGTTCTTTTCTTTAAACCTATCTAAATATATGTTGGAAAATGTTGATACTTAGTTGCCGGTTTTAGAGAAATAATACCGATTAACTTTACTTCTTCGCGAAAATTTCTGTTTAGTTTCATGTAGATTTCGTTTTTTACCAAACCAAATAAGTAACTTGAATACAGAGATAGATGAATAATAAAATCTTTGTTTCACTCATTATTTGACAATGAGACCAGTGAACTGACAATTTTGTTGATCACGATTCTCTTGAAAGTGATCTTCAATTGAAGAACTGGAAATTGTTTTATTAAAGTATTTCAAATAACGATAAAAATCATCACCAAATATCATTATTATTGTTCACTTGATAAATTTTCCTTCTATGAATCAATTAAAGAATATATTTTCATTCTCCCAGCTATAATTTTTCAGTTTTTGGAAATGAATGAAATATTTACAAACGTTTATAAGTATCCTTAAGGATGGACCAGAAAATACGAAATTGCTGATTGAAAAATCATATTACCTATACCAAATCAAGTATCTGACATGAAGGCTCAGTAACTATTTTTGATATTCCTAAAAATAACAAGCAATGCCAATACGGAACATTCACTCTTTTCGATCGGACCTTTGATTCCTATAATTTACAAAATAATGCAAACCCAATAAAAAGTGGTCGCCCGGTATACTGCAGTCGGACTAACTTATGGAAGGAAAATATCTAGAAGTGGATAAAATCATCAAATTTTTACTTACAATATAGTAATTCAACAGTATGAAGAAAAATTGTTTTTCAAACGATTATTAAAATTTGTCCTTCGCAAGTCAATGAGTTTCGTCGATATTCGTAAACACGTCAAGAATATAATGAACAACGAATATAGTTCAATGAACTTCCTTTTGGAAAAGTCCTTGACAAGTCGAGATATATGGACAAGGCAAATCATTCGTAATTACCGCGATTTCGTAAACTACTTTGTGCATTTCCACTCATCTAATGAAGAATTATGTTTCTATTTATAAAGTTCAAATCAGATTCCGTGCACCAATTAGTTCACCGTATAGATAATTGTGCAATATTTCAGAATGAGCAGTAAACTGATACAATAAACTTCAGTTTTACACACACCAGCCTTGGGGCATAATCCTGGTTGAGTTAAAGTACACTGTACCAATTACCTTGAAATGGACTTTTCATCATTAATAATGTATGTATCGGGTTAGCTTCAATGCAACTTTGATGGAACTTTCAATAGACTCATAAAAATCGATCTAATACGAAGAAAAAATGTAGGGGCAATACAAAAAGTTTTACCATATAAATTTTATGTTTTGTAAAGAAAATAATGTAGCTAACAAATTTTCTAGTCTCCCAACGTTCCTACACAGTGTGTTTTGGAATGTTCCGGACGGAAAACAACTACTTCGTGGCTAGTGAATACCACGATGAATATAGGATTATATCCGACAGACATTTGTGCAAGTTTTATCACAAAGAACATTCTTGCAGATGTTTCTCCTGAATCAGTTACCTGTAGGTGATCATTTGATCGGTTTCGATGAGATCCTGTTGATGGGCGAACAAAAAGCATCTGCAGGAGTTTTTTCTGTCGGAGTTAATGCAATGTCCGTCTTGGTATTATTAAGGGAAATGGTTGTGAGTCTGCAATTATTCGCCAGATCCTACTGTGTTGGTAGAGGTGAATGTATTTTCTTAGCACATGTATCTCTGCTCGACACAGACTGATTCGATTTCTTTTCATACTTTGTGAATTGTTTCGACAATTTCGAAATATTAAATATTAGGAAGTTCATTTATGATTCAATATGAATTTTCTGTTATATGAAAATTGATAAAGAGTATATAGATACCAAAAAAGTATATTTTTCGTAAAAAAAAACAAACGCGGGCTTTCATTTTGAATTATTATTATAATAATGGGAAACTCTCACAAAAAGTAATAATACATATTGATAGTGAAAGAAGTATTGATTTGAGTAATAAATACACTTGATTTCAACTTCTCTTAGGCACTATTGGATATTTTGAAAACTTCATGATATCCACTACAATTCTTCGTATTTTACGATACTTTTTAACTTGACGAATCATTCATTCATCTGGTTAACTTTCTAAAAAAGGAATATTGTATAAAAGCCATTTTTGCTGCTTCTGCTATGTGCCCTGTTTTCATTTAGTTGACTATCACTGATAGCTGCTGGAAAAGGCTGAAAGCTATTTACCTATATGTGTTCGTATCTATTCACAAAAAGACAACTTACAATATTAAGGAATTGTAATGGCATTCAACATATTCTTGCCTGTAATTATGTATTTGAAATCTGGGAAACTGAAAGTATTATTATTATTGTTTTGTCTTCACGCTCTGGTTTCATCTTATTTACATCTCTTTACCTTCTAGGCATCATCTTTTGAAAAGTGACATCTCATTAATCTTTATTTTGCACAAGTAATCCAAAATATTAAAGTAAACTCTGGAAAAATGTGTTGATTATTCGGAAATATTTCTCTAAGATACATACGTAAAAAACATCAAATTTTTCGTAAGGAACAGAACCTACCGGAAACCTATGCCAGGGTTCGTTGGCCATGGTCTGCAAGGTTTTCATGCCTTACGTTTTGTATACGACTGTGGTAGATATTATGAAAGGCGATGTGACTCTGGTTGACCTACATTATTGGATTGTTTCTCCGGTTTTATGTCATCGGTGGAGGTCACGGTCTCTTTCCTATTGTTTGGATTAAATTATTCAGAACAGGTAGCCAAATTAAAATCAAGTTAATTCTCCATTTTCCTATCATTCAAAATTATTTATATTGCCTCCTTATCACGAGGTAACATGAGTGACTTCTTTGAGCGCATATTAGGCTTCATCTAATTTTTCGGTTTATGTTTCTAATGTAGACCGATCCTTAATACCCTCGGTGTTGCTAACAACAAAGGTATATACCAGATTACTTACTTGAACAGCTCTCGTTCTCAAAGCCACACGTAGAGTTTGGGACAAAAACATTCCTTATTATTTACTCTTCATTCCATTAAAAATCCGTACCAGTTCTTCAAATATATTATTAGATTTCAAAAATTATTTTCAACATTTATTTACTGGATATAGAAAAATTATGGTGCTCCACACGAAAACACTTCGAATAAACTGCGCCAGATAGTTAGAGAACTTTTCGAAATGTCCTCCTAAATAACACAATTTCCAAGATAGTTCCAGATCGAATCGAAAGATATTGGTAGTATATACGATCACAGCATTAAAAATATTAAAAGTTGCCGACGATGGTAGATTAAATCTTACATTAAACAGCAGGAAGCTTTTAATAATTTCTAAATGGTCGGCCGGTTGCTCGTGTTTACCACCGGCACCAAAAAGAAAAAGAAGACGTAAAACGTACCGTTCAAATAGGCACGCCTTCTGTTTAGTTATTGCAATCGGAATACAGTGTATTGAAGAAGGAAAATCGGCCGAGTTGGAAATCCACAGATCATCGATAATGTACGTGGTTGTGACTTCGTGGAAAGCAGTTGGTACGTCATATCGTAATTTACTTACATTTATCTCGGAGTCGCTCTTTGAGCAATGCAATGTACCACTTTCAATTCCAGTTGTTTTTGTCGGAGTATAGTATTTTTATTTTTGCTTCTTACCAATATTATCAATTTTCCGAAAAAATCTACCTACAATATGTAGAGATCATTTACTTATGGAAAAATGTCACCAAACATTGCTATGTACTTGGACCTCCCAATTCATGAACAATCCACAGGCCATTGTTTTCATCGATCGTTAGCTAGGATGTTAGGGAACACTGGAATCAACATCACCAACTTTCCAGTGGAAAAACGTTGAGGATCCATATTTTGTCGGAATTGAGATTCCAGTTGCATGTTTGGGCTAGTAACATAAAGTATCAATTTGCTCAATTAAGTTCCACTAAAAATCAGGTTAGAAAATACATTTCACAAAAAATTCAAAACAAGTTACTTCACGACGTTTCCACTGTTAGTATCCACAATCGCCTTCGGGTGACGACTGTGATACTATTGTGACGATTGTAGATACTAATAATCGAAACTTCATGAAGTAACTTGGCTTGACATCTTTCAATTATTATTTCTTTTTTATTATTCTATTTTCAATTGTTGCTTTTAAACACAACCAAGTCATAAAGGAGAATATTTTAACAAACAATAAAACAGTTTGTTTACTATCCTGAATCTAGATCCGTTACAAATATCTCAGTACACTTTACCGTTCACTAGATAAAATCGACAACTATCATGGAAATTATGTAATCCATTCGCTGAAATCATGTTCATGTCAAAACATGTGACATCCGACGAAAGAGATGAGATAGCACCAGCTGTTTGACATTGAACTACATTTTCTTTTACGAGAACCAATTAAACGTGACCAGCTACAAAAAATGCGAAATTGCCGTCGTTCTCTCCTCAATTCGCATTCTATGCAAAATTGGAACAGCGAAGTATTTTCTTTTTAAATTCCTAGAAACTTTGAAATCTCTAAAAGTAATATCGACAAAGAGACTGCGAGCAATTCAGTTGAATTGATACAGATCTGATCGTACTGTTAAAATGTGATAGAAAAAAAGTATTTATTTATTTATTTGTAATGCAATACTCTACAGGACATATCCCAATGACATAGCAGGAAATAACAGAGCTCTTTCAATTGATTAGGTTATATGAAAACTCTTTGAAAAAACTATATTACATCATTATTTTTTTCAATTGAAAGGGGGATATTTTTAGGAGAGACTAGTTCATGGGAAAGGAAAGTTTTG
The DNA here is from genome assembly GCA_015342185.1 of Leptinotarsa juncta. NCBI lineage: Eukaryota > Metazoa > Arthropoda > Insecta > Coleoptera > Chrysomelidae > Leptinotarsa > Leptinotarsa juncta. The sequence continues at coordinate 4,999 of WOGJ01299720.1, forward strand.
GCTTTTTACTTAAGTATACATCTTTACACAGAAAATGTGGGAAATAAATTTCATGAAAAATATCGAAGATATAAAAAATGCATACTTTCAAAACCAATGTGTAGAAATGAAAAAACATAGAACAAATAACAAAAAAATCAAGGGAATTCAAAAAATGTAATAAATGTCGAACAGGGATTTGTGCCCATCCTGTTGATTGTTATATGTCATATATAGTAACAAAAAATCCAAAAAACACTGATACTGGTAATAAAACAAGTATTTCTACATGAAAAAAAACTTGTTAATGATACGGCAGTGTTGTCAGACTCATAAAGAATCAATATAGCGTTAATGGTAACGAATTCTTGAAATTTTCGAGTTGAACACTGTATTCAATTGAAAACAGTGTCACCACAGGTGGCAAGAAAAATAGACTTAACTTTATTATAATGCAACACTTATTCTTCTTTTCACAGATTTGACCTTTTCACCCAAGGTTTATGACAGCAGATATTAGAACATTATTTTTTCGCATTTTGTTTATCGTCTCCTTTCCACGACTTTCTTGGAAATAGATACTTATCATAACCTATCATAAAAGCTGCAGCATCAAAACAAGCATGTTCCATTATTCTGGCTATATAGTTCTCCAATGCCTCTTCTATATCTGGGATTCTATACTTTAGATCCACTTCCGTTCCATAAATCAACATCCTAACCCCCAATCTCATCTCCATCATCACTCATAAACTAAATATCTAACAGGCCGGTTTCCATAACTAACAACTCTTTGCCGTCAGAGGCCTTTTTCTATTGAATTTTGGCACCTGAAAAGTAGATTCCCATAAATGTACAAAAACTGCTACAGAGTCACGATGTCGTCAATACAATAAACCAATTTTTTGAAAAATAATAGCACTCTAAAAGACTCTTCAATAAAATACAAAATGAGAAACGGTGAAAAACAAGCTTTCTTTCTTCGAACAAGGTATTTTGAATTTGTATAGTCAATTGGATACGACATAGAAGAAAAGATTAACCTATTAAAAAGCAAAAATTAACATTCAAACGGAGTACACGACATATGGATAGAAGCTAAACCAACATAATGAGTGAATATGAAGTATCAAGTATTTGGGATTTGTAGTAAAAAAAAAAGAAAAATTGGACAATGAAACTAATTACAGGCAGACTGGGAAAAAGATAATGGATATATACATGAAGGAGGCGATATTGATAGGAAATAGTGACGAGACAAAAAACAATAACTAATGTTGAAGTAGAAGTGAAAAAATATCGTAGAAACAAAATTGAAAACTGATTAAAATGTATAATTTAAATAATTCAGTCATTTGGACTGTATATGCCAAACTGACATAGAAAGTCATTATGAAGTGAATGGAAAAAACAGAGAAAGAGGCAGAAAAAGTTCAAATTCTATAATTTGGGGAAAAAACAATGGATGAAAAAATGAGTGTTAAAACATCAATTGACCTCTCTCAGTTATACCACTGAACATTTGTTCAACAATAAGGATAAATTCTCAAGAGATGAAATTATTTAAAATTTTTTTTCTTTCTTTAGAAATTTTCCAATTTCTAAATATATAAATGGAGAGGTATGAAACCGAAATTAACCTTTCCTTTATATATTCAACTTTCAATAGACAAATAATGCATTCTGAATAGTGATAAAATCAAGAAACATCTACTATAAGTCACTTTCAAAATGAGCACATATCTCAAACGAAAAGTTTGCATTCTCGAAAATTCCACATCCTAAAATCGCCAGGACACTCAATCTCTTCTGCTTGGTGCAGAATCCAGTGTGACAACTAAATTAATTTTAAATTACATCCGCCATAATTTTTGTAGGACACGGCGATAAACTGTCAAGAGACTCCTTTTTTTGTTCCTTGATCATTCGAGATCTCCAAAGAAATTTCATTTTCGATTACATTCCGTTGGAGACTTTCGTCACGTCGTGAAATAAATCATCGAGAACCATATGTTTATTACACTTTGAAATGGTTTAGTTTGTTCTCACAAATTTTAAGAATGAATGAATGCATTTCATGTTGAAATTTTAAAATGAATGTGTTATTATAACAGAAGTGGCGTGTCAATTTTCCAATCAAAACACTACATCCGGAGATGCGATGTCATTTACGAGGATGCAATGCGAGAACTAATTGGTTTCGTCTTTGAAATCTGCCACCCAACACATGACGCCTGTTAATATTTTGAACAAAAACAATTCGTTTTATTCTAACCGCCGAAACAAGCAACTAAAATACCTTCATTTGCAAAGATCCTTCGTTTGTATAATGAACGTGAACTTGCCATACTCGAATATTTGAATAGTGTCTCAACACATGATGGATGCCGAGTTTGCTCATTCCTGACCATTGAGAGTGCGAACATATCTGACAGATTAAAAAAGCCTTTGCTAACAATAATACGGAATGATAAATGATAAAACAATAGCTATCGAACAATTAGAGAAAAACTAGAAAGTTTCGAATTGAGAAAAAAACATCCTAATTCGGCTCGCAAAGAGTTCTCTTCCATTAAAACACACAGGTCGGCTGTTGCAAGACAAAATTACACCAAATGAACTATGAATTGAAGGACCTCAAGTGTATTCGCCAGATGTAGCCTTCTGTGGCTATTTGTCATTCTGAAAAAATAACGTGTATGTCGATTTGCAATGAACGTTGTAATTGCCAAAACTTCATATAATTTTGAGAAGCTCGTGCAAAAGTATTTTAGGAAAGGTCGAACCAATTTGAAAAAAGCCTTATCCGGTATATTGAACGGAAAGCACTCGAAAAATTAATGAGAAAGCCCTTCTTCTACATAAATGTCAAACCACTCTCACATAATCTATTCGGTTGAGCAAAAAACTGATGGGTTTGAGCAGATGGATTGTGTGTCTCAAGTTTCATTACCATCAGGAGAGGATTTCTCAATGAATTACCAACTACTAGCTTTTCATTGATTTACTTTAGTTTCTCTGATGCAATACTATTAAGTCTTCTTAAATTATGTTTTCAAATTTCTAGCATCTCTTCTTCATCTCCCATATACTTTTTTATTGTTTATGTTCTTTATTTATTTCTTTCCTATCATATCATTAATTTAGGTTTACTTTGGTTCGATAATCGAGCTGGTAATGTTGGTAGGGAGGATGAACAAATCTTTTAGTTCTTTTTTCCTCTACTACCCCTGCTCTCTATAGCCTATATGCATGTATTGCAGTGCTCTACGTTTTTATTTTCAGGACAAATCTTTATGAGGTTAGGAATCTGTACTGAGTTATGTAGCTTATTGGAAAAATATGGTAAGTGCTTTTATTCTCGAGGTATTATAGCGGTCGGGGTACATTATTTATTATTAATATTATTTTAATGTTTGTTTGGGTTTTAATATTTTTCACAGATGAACTTCAATTACAAATCGAGAGAGAAACAATACGTCCATTGTTATCACAACAAAACACTCTCGAGTTGAAAATTTTGAAAATATTTTCATTGGTACCGGTTGACTTTACTTTCCTATTTTCAGTATTAAATTCAGGAATTTGAAAAAAGTACGAACAATAATTAGATAAAGAGTCGATAGACCTCAGATAAGATTTCCTAAAAGATGTCTAGAAGTTTCAATGACCAGTTCCATCGAACAATGCATACTGCTAAGATCAGTTAAGGAACATGCAAATTCGCAGGAACAACAAACCAGACTTCTTCGAATTCATACATAATCACTGATGAAACGCGTTCATTAAATATGCAGCTTAGTAGGTAGATAGAGATAATTTTTCGTTATTTCCAACAGCTATTGTCATTTTTCAAAAATAATAGCCACCAACCCGCATACAGTCATTGTAATTAAGTTATTTTCAGCGTAATAATCGTTGAACCGCGAGATCTCCTCAAATAACAATTAATTTCAAGCATTTTAATATTCAAGCGCATTTTATTTAATAAATTCTTTTAATGTGTAATGTTCTCGCTGCAAGATCATTAAATTTCTAGACATTTCATCTTGTTGGTTTGGAATGACAAATTATATTTACTTCAAGGCGAATATACGAGTTCAACAATAAAATGAATTAGAGGAGCCTGAAAAATAAATATAGCACGTAGAGAGCATTTCATTAGTCTGAAAAAAGAATTTGTTTGCTATCGTATGATCGCATAAATATGCTTTAATGACTTCAAAAAAATAACATAAGTTCATCCTACAATTATTTCAAAGGTAACTATAAAGTATCGTATTTTATGTTAATCATCGATACAAATCCAAAATAAGCAGGATATAAATAAAAATACTTATATAATATAGGTATACATATAATAATAGTACCTACTGAACATCATACACCAGTTTCTATGGAGGAAATCAGAGTTTCTTCATCAACTTTTCTGAGGATTTTCAATTCCTACAATCTAAAAGAAAATTGTAGTAGTGAACTTTAGAAAGAGCAAACTTTTTAGTTCACCCCGATGAGGTACTTCGAATTTTGCCAATCAAAAAAAAATGAGCCAAGAAAATGTACAGATAATTATATTAACGTATCTTTGTGAAAAATACTTTGAACGGAAATGATAAACAGTTTTAAAAATTTGACTTTCAGCGAAAACAAAATGTCAAAAAGCTTCTAAAAATGGCCGATTTTACCAAATATATTCGGATTACTAAGATTTTCGATAAAATAAAAGTATGAAATACTGTGATCGAAAATGTAAACTAAAACACCAATCAGTATGTATGACGTCATGCATTGGTGAATACGACGATTTTTATAGAATAGACTGTGTTTTGCTCCATCTGTTGTGATTACGATTCTACTATTTAATTTCTGCGTCATTTTGATGACAAACTTTGAATGACTGAAAAATCTAAGAATCATTGGGAATGAAACAAGGATTCCTCAAGGCAAATACCTCCTTGTGAGTACATTATTATATTTCATCTACAGTCCTTAGAACTTTGTATAAGTTTGTTTGAAGGTGGTTGACAATGTTAAGTGGAGCATTTCATTAGTTCAGACTTCAATTATCCAATATGATATAAAATGATTTGAAATCCCTGAAAGAATCAATAAAATTAAAAAAAAAACAATTATATTCAGCAAAAAACTGAAATTACAATTTTTTCTTGTTAATTGTTCAATTTCAGTTTTTTTGCTTAATATAATTGTTTTTTTAGCTAATTTTTTTAATTTTACTCATTATTTTAGAGATTTCAAATCATGAATATTACTGGAGTTTTTTTTTACATCTCCACACGTGTTTCGATCACCAAGTGATCATCTTCAAAGAGGAAGATTAAAACTGTTTTAATCTTCCTCTTTGAAGATGATTACTTGGTGATCGAAACACGTGTCGAGGTCTAAAAATAACGATTTGGTGTTTGGGAGAAAACTCCAGTACTATTCATCTCATA
>WOGJ01299931.1:0-11170 GCA_015342185.1 Leptinotarsa juncta
GGCCTATAATTTATTGAGTTGTTGGTTTTTTTGCCATCGAAAAACATAATTCATACTTACAGTAAAAATGAGTTAAAAACAATATATTGAACATATAAACTGACGGAGAAGGTTAAACATGTATTGATTATTTTGTGTTTGATAAATGTCATACCTTCATATAAATTTCATTTTTCAATGGGTATGATGATTTCATAATCTTTGACTTTAAGAAAAAGTTATTATTAATATTGAAAATTGTATCAGTCAATTATTCCTTTGTATTGGTTTTTTTGGCCTTCAGTTCGCCTATAGCTTTAAGAATTACTATATCAGTTACTTCGACTTTAACAGATTGTACAGAAGTTCATTCAGCATGACTCGTTTTCAACTCAAATGATTTTTAGCTTCCAAACTATGAGCTTCAGACCATGATGTATTCTACTATGTTGAAATCTGTTCTTCATGGAACATCTGATAAAGCAAAACAATTGATCCATTAAAAAAAATGGTGATATGATCTTGGGGTGCGATAGGGAAAGTTAGATCAAATCTGAATTTGACAAAATGTGTCCCTCTGTATACTATTCTATTATTGAGGTGTTTTTTCATTTTTCCTGAAAATCATTGTTCCAAAGTTATTCAGGGTAGCTCGTTTTAAACTTAAATGATTTGTAGCTCACGAACCATAAGCTTCAGACCATATTTTTTATAGTTTGTTGAAATCTACTGATCGTGGAATATCTGATAATGCGAAACAATATAGAGTGATCCATTAAAAAAAAATGGGGACATGCTCTGGGGGTGCGATATGGGAAGTAACATCAAGTGTGAATTTCCCTTTCTTCTGTTCTATCCTTATAATGATGGAGGTAATTTTGTTTTCCACAAACTAATATCTCCAAAAAATACGCCCTTTCATGTATTGATTAATATTTTTTGAGCGCATACGCCCGTTAAATTTCTCAAATCGAAAGCCACGCACGGAAGGTGGCTCTAAATCTTGGAATACGTTTCTGTAAGGATTTGGAAGATATATCGAAACGAGGCAATAAATAAGAGTTATATGGAACCTATCTTAAATTCAGATATTATGCTTCGCTCCTGAAATGCAACATAAATATCAGACTTTATGGTTTAAAAAGTTCCACCAGGAATTATGTATATTACTGTACTTTTAAACTTCACACCCATTGTTCAGCGAGAGTTTCAGCTCGTAGAGAAAATAACTGAAATGTTCTTTACTTAAGGTTATACGGGCTATTGGTTTGAACGTTATTCTGGGCCATTAGGATATTGACTTTGGGAACAACGGGGGAATTGAATGTTTTCCCGCCCGAATGGATTTACCTAGTGATAGGTTCTCGAAAAAACAACGAAACTTGTTAGTGATTGTTTTCGAGAATCTGATTTCGGGATGGAAATGTTTAATTTCAATATAACTCATGAAGGCGCATCCAAGGCTATGATCGGCCCAGAACCCATCTGCGGGGTAGCGAAAGCATGATAAAGACATCCATAGATTCATGAATGCACGCCGAATCGATAGATTTGTGGAATAAGCTTCCAGGAGTGAGGCAGCTGAAAGAATTCATAAAGAAACCATCGCCAAGATTCAAGGAAGACCTGTTTAACTACAACCGTAAGGTTGTAAGGGTAGTGGTGGGTCTACTAACGGGGCCGATTCAGGAAACATGAGCAACATGGGTCTTACAGAAGAAACCCAACGCAGGTTCTGTCAGTAAGAAGAGGAAGAAACCGCACTGCATGTGCTTTGTGAATGCGAAGCGATAGCAAAGCTGAGACACGCAAGATGCGGGGAAGAGAAACCAGAGGCTGCCAGCTATATGAAGGGGTAAGTGTCAAGGCTATGGAGTCTCATCAAAGAGATCATGCAAGACAATGAGCTCCAACAACCAAGGAGCATCACAATTGATCTGAAAAGGTGTCAGAGAATCAGGCCATGGGCAGCTCTCCGAAAATCTAATCTAGTCTACATACATATAAAGTTTCTGACATACCATAGATTTTCGTTTCATGGTCTATTTCAAGAATAGGTTGAAGTAAATCCTCCGAACAGTCTTCAGTCGTGTGGTCCAAGACAAAGTCGCTTTTTCATTTTTGTATTGAAATTCAATTGTGCGACATGTTTCAATTTATAATGCTTTTTACTGCAAAAAGGTTTTAATATAAACCTAAAAACATATTGAACTATGTTTCATTAATCACACAATGATCACATATACAAATATCGGTAAAACCAAGAACATAAAAGCTACGGACGAAAAATAATTATTGACATCTGTCAGCAAAAACGCTCACTGCGTTTCCAATGTCGCCAACATAACAACAAACTAAAAAATGAAAAATAGTTCTAAACTAATTTAAGATTGTGTTCATTATCGATAATGCGTCCTTTGGCCTGATGTAACTGATGACTTTCAATAAGTCTGAAATCAGAATAAATAAAATTTTTAAATTATAATTTTATTAAGGCTCCAATCTGGCAAACAGTTCCTAAACAAGAATTTATAATAATGGAAATTTAGCCCCCCACTTATCAAATATTTTTGAAAAAATTCGTTGTGGTACCCGTTGCTTAGTAACGATTAAATTAAATTATTCAAATCAATAATGAATTTGTTTCCACCATCAATATGGAAGTGTCCAATGTCCACATAGTCTTTTTCAACCAAAATTACTTTTTTAATCCTTTTCTGCCAGTCTCCTTCGGTAATATTAGATATTTCTTCTTTAATTATCTCTATTACCTTCTTATCAAACATTGGAAAATTATTTTTGCGCCTGATGCTTTGTTTCAATTTTCTCCAAATCAAGTCGATGGGATTGAAAACACAGAAATAGGGAGAAAGTCTCAGTATGGTATGACCATACTTTTTAGCAATACTCTTAAGGGCATACACTTTTTTCAATGTGTTTATCTGTAAAACTTCAAGTAGTTAGTTTTTGGTATAGTAATCTTCAAAATACAAAGTGTTACCCATTTAAAAATTTGTATTTCATCTTTCCTTGAGTTACTCGGTATACTCCTGGTATAGTTACTATAAGTCTGGCGGCTTTACCTGATCCGTTTTTCATTCATCAATATCGTTTCTCGAACATCCTTCTAATCCGGTCCATCACACAACTTATGTTGGTCACGCAAGTTATTCCATTGGCCGGTCTCTCCAGTATCACAGTGAAGTGTTTCTGTATGTTACGTGAGGCTCGGTTGATTTCGACTCCGTTATGTCCGTTTCCCAAAAACGTATACTCCATATTTCCTCTTGTAGCCCTTCGCAGGAACGTCTTGCCCTCTCTACCAGTCGAAGATGATAATTGTAGTGCTTGTTGAAATATCGGTCCGTATTTTCTATACTTCATACCCCAGTCTACCACTCTCCCGTCTTTCAGATAATACATCCAGAAAAGCATCTTTTTTTTCTCCATTGCTAACTGGAATTTGGGAGAATCCAAATATTCCAGAAATTTTGCCAATTCCTCTCCCACCGGACTCGAAACCACTAAAGTATCATCAACATGTTGTAGCCAACTAAAGGGTCGGACCGCAAATTGTTCCATAACACGTCGTTTGGATTGTTACATGTAGAAGTTGGCAACTTCTGGCAACTCTTTTTTTTGCTCAAACAATTTTCCATTCCACTGGAAGTATTTCAATGTTGAGCAATATTGAAATAAGGTGGTGATGTCTGGAGGAAAAACCCGCTGAAACAAAGTTATATTAGCCGGAACCATTGTGAAAAGAGATACGACATGGAAACTCACCAACACGTTATTAGGATTCGGGATCAAACCGCGAATCTTCTCATGAACTCAATGACGAATGAGAGTTTCTCCCACTAGTGGCTGTAGCTGACCCGATAAGTACTTGACGTTCTCATACGTCGGACACCCTACAGCAGTGACGATCAGCCTTAGTGGTACATCCAGATTGTGAATTTTTGGTAGTTCATGTGAACGAGGTGATAATATCTCAGTTATCTATAACCATCTCTTCACACACTGGTTAATAGATGAAGCACGAACTAGCTGGTCAGTCTTTTGTAAGCCGCATTTTGCTTGAACATGTTATATGTGTTGGCGTCTAGTAATTCTACTAGCATTTTCTCATAGTCTTGCTCGTTCATCACAACGGTGGCATTTTCTTTGCCAGCACGTAAGATTATAATATTATCATAATTGTTCAGAGCTTCCAAGGCCGCTTTTTCTGTACGTTCCGTGTTGGGCCTGGCAGGTTTTGCTGGTTTGAAGATCCTTGTCTTGATGAATATTTCTTCCACAGCTGTCGGTAACCCGTGAATTCCTGCTATAATATCCTCTTCTGGAATTGTGGGTGGTGTTAGAGCAAATTTCCCCACTTTGCCAAAATTCTAGTTTCGTCTGGTGATAGTTTCCTATTGGAGAAATTAACTACTGTTTTTCCCAAACTTTCGCTATATTGGCAACGTTCTGTAAATTAGTAAACTTTCTTTTTTGCCTTTTAGTGGTTGATGACTAAAGATGTTCTATACTTTTTTGGGTGAGAAGGTCAGTCTTTTCCTATCTCCTGTGAATTACCTCTGCCTGCGGTGTTCATATGTTCCACCCCTTTTTATTCACTTTGGAACAAGAACTTTAAAAAACACAATGGGTGTGTTTTCTTCTTACGTAGTCATTGTACCATTTTGTGTATATCTGCCCCGTATAGGAGAATGTGTTGATTATATAGCTTCCACTGTGATATTTGATGCCACTCATAGTAAGGCACTGGTTTTTAGTTATTTGAAAGATTTTTTCTTGAACTAAAGCGATCTTCTATCTTCTAACATCGAATCTCCTTTTGTGTAAGGCAGTTCGAAGAGACAACAAAACACTAACGTATATTTATTACTGCTCATTTCTCAAGTACTATAACAGGTATCAAGACCAGAATTTTGGTTGATGTTGAGCTGTTCAGGAATTGATTAAGAATAAGACGCTATTATCCTGTCTGGTTGGTCATGGAATGGAAATGGTGGGTGTAGTTTTCCTGTTATTTTAAGTGAACAGTTTTTACTAGCTTTTCCATCAAACACACTTTCAACAAGGGCAATAAGCACTGGAAGTTCACTCCTTACAATTTTTGTTTCTTTTCCCAACAAGAAAACAAAGGTCGTAAAAAATCGCCACTCCCAATTCTTAATCTCAGAAAACCATTATCGTCTTTCCAAAACGTCCCGTTAAATTCCCGAAGTAGTCCGGATTTAATATTTGCGTAAGACGAGATAACTGCTCCGCAGTTTGCAGATAGACGATACCGGAATTTAATTTAGGATATAATTTAGTGTGTTAATTAAAACGGTTGTTTAATTAGATCCAAGGAGGGTGAAACATGGCGCTCGAGAGGCTGCATGCAGCTGATATAAGTTTGGCAAACTTCGGTTTGTCGGAGGGATCTTGTTCCCGGCTATATTGCTGCGGTTCAGAAAACGTACGAGACTCCACTCTAATGGGTCGTCTACGCCGCCGTTAGGAGCACTTTGCAATAATCTGACTTGGAAATGACGGACTCCTCGTTAAAATTATTGTTGTTTTTGTAAGGGCGATCAAATTAAATTCTTGGCATACCGTGTCGTGAATAAGCAGGCATCGTTGGTTGAAGAATGAGGTTATGTAATTTTTCTCTGGATTCCGGGAATTTTCTAACAATTAAATTTAATTGATCTGTTGTTTAATAATTTGTCTAGTGAGCAAAAGTTGACATTACTGACTATCATAGATATAATTTTTATATTTATATTAGAATTTCCTGATATTGAATCTCTTCCATTGCTCGGACAATCAATTATACACTTTTACAGCACACAAAAGAAATGATCTCTGAAACTGTGCAGTGCAATGTTGCGGCATAGCTAATTTGTTTTTATGTCTAATGCTTCTTGAGTGAATATTTTCACGCAGAATTAGTTTTTTTTATCAAAAGGGGAGAACGGGGAAGGGTAATTAATTTATGAACAAAACAACCCAAAAGATGAATCATACGGTTTTTCATATTCAGCCAACGGGAGTTTTTAAATCATACTTAGGAAGTCCATAAATTAGGCGGCAACAAGAATTTTGCACTTTTTGTATTCTTTTTTTATATGAATCATATAAGTATGGCCCATATACGAAGTCACAGTAGTTGAAATGGCTTAGCATCAAACTATCACATAGCATTCTTTTTAGAGGTTGGCTCAAAATAAAACGATTACAGTATAATAGTTTCAATGACATATAAGTGAATGACATGACTAGTGAATCTAAGATCAGTTTCAAGCTTCACCCCTAAGTTTTTAGCTTACAGGAGTCAAGATAGTATGACCTAGTTCTAAATGGAATTTGTTTTCTGTAAATTTACGATTCTTCTGCCATCCAAAATGCATCCTCATTGTTTTATTAGGATTAACTTTCAAATCATGTTCACTTGATAGCCCATTGATCAAATCAAGATCAGTGTTGAAAGCCATCATATTTAAGTTTCATGCAAATCAGCTCATGATTGATCTAGTAGAACCAGAGTGCTAATCATTCCCTTATCAAATCCCTCAACAGTGTCTTGTGTAACAGTAACAAGAGCTGTAGCCACAATAAAACCCTGCCTAAAACCACATTGCGATGGCGATAACAGATTATTGGTATTGAAATATTCATTGATTTGTAAATAAATAACTCTTTCAAAAATTTTACTCATGGTTGGGAGTATACTGATAATTCTGAGATCAGAATAACTAGCTGGATCATTATTCTTGGAAATGGGTTTCCCAACGGCAATTTTCCACAAGTCTGGAAAATATGAACGTTCAAAACAACAATTGATGATATGTGTAATATATTTCTCTATAAACGGGCTACGAAGTTTCAACATTTTGATTGAAATATCAACCTCTGAATCTTGAGTTTTAATATCATTCAAGATTTCATTGATAGCGTCTTCAGTAGAGAATCGAAATGCCTGATTAAATAATTATTGCTATAAAATTCAATATTTTCATCACAATTATTAGAAACACTTTGTACGAATTGGGCAAAATAGTTTTTTATTTCATCGGGTTTCGAAAGGTGATTGGGTAAGGAATATTGTTTTTTTGAACGAATATTGTGGTTAGAAAGAGCATTCCATGTTTTGCGTGATATTTTTCAGAATAGATAGACTTGAGATATGTCCTTTTTTCGGTTCTGAGTATTGACAAGGTATAATTTCTCAATTCTTTATACGTCATACGATCATTAACAGATTTTGTTTTTTTAAATTTTTGAAAGGCTTCATCACGCTCTTTCATAAGAAGTCTGAGATTTTGAGTGAGCCAAAGACTGGGAGGTTTGGTAACTGTAACTTTTTTACGAGGGACATGTCTGTCAAAAGTAAAGATTGATAATGAATTGAAATTTTACAATTTATTATCAGTATCATTTTCACTTATAATTTCGAACCACGACAACTGGTATGAATCTGATAAAATAGTATGCAAAGTGAAATTGTCGAAACAGCGGTTTTATTTTGAATTTCTTTGTTAAATATTCAACGTAAACTAGCCTGTGATCTAAAATGCCTTGGGATATTAAAGTACCAGATATTATAACATGATTATTAATACTAACGAAAATTGGGTCAATAAGCGTAATAGAAACGTTGGTGATTCTAGTAGGCTCATTAAAAATTTCAGGGGTGGACTTGTGGTGGGGTGGACTTGAGACGTGGCCACCCAGATCACCTGAATTGACAAAAAATGGTTTTTTTACGGGGGTACATTGAATGAATTGTCTAACAAACTCCTCTAACATCTATAGAAGCCATGGAATTGGAGATTTTAGGGAAATCCCAGAGGATATGCTGGAACGTGTAGAGAATTTGTTGAAAAAAAACTGTGTTGCAGAAAATGGTCACCATTTTAAACATCTTTTGGACTTCTCTATCCAATAAAAACTGTAGGCATTATTGTTCATATAGAAAAAAATTTGAGTACCCAAGTGAACGTCAATATGGAATTTTTAACAGCTGATGATCGACTGTATTGCCAAACATGCGCCAAACTAACTGACTGTTATAAGGAAACAAGTATATGTGATGCACCAGTCAATCTAATCATATCATTGATGACTTTCAAACAAGACTCAATCTATGACAGAAATAAGAAACTGTTTCGAAGGTTTGAAATAAATAAACATTTCAATCTAGTAGACCACTATTATAATATTCATGCAATCATTGTTTACTTTGGTTCCGGCGTTGAATTTGGTCAAAGACGAAACGGACTGGGTTGAATTTGACAACAGTCATGTCACGAAGTGTTCTATATTTTGTTTTATGAGAGAGAGAGAGAGAGAGAGAGAGAGAGGACATTGGCAGATCAAGATCTTCAGATGATGTGGTGCTGCAGGTTTTTCTGGGTTTTCCTGCAGCTGAAAAAGTAAATGCGCCACTGGAATCAACGAAGTCGCTCCGGAGCGCCTAATAATTTTAATTGTTTTTTATTTTTATCGTTGTTTTTTCTCAAATGAAGAAAAAATTATAAATGATTATTTTGTGGTTACAACAATCAATACTACTGGGTATGATTTGTAAAATATATGGTTTTTGTATAGTATATTTCCGATAAGAAATGTAGTGAAATGTTAGAACATCTCATTCAAATGAAAAAATACAGGGTGTTTCATTTGAAAAAGTTGAATGTCTGTGTGAAAATGAATGAAACTTGACCGATTTCACCCAGTACGCTATAGATTGTTTCCGTTGGGATTACCAAAATTATCATAGCAATGCTGACTAACATTCCTGGAATAAATATACTTAACTGCTGTGGACCTGCTGGTGGTGACTTAAAAAATTATTGTCTGAAAAATAGGATTTTCTGGAATAACTTTGCAATGCTCCAATGGAAATTCAAAAACAGAATTTTTTTAGAGTGCTAAACAAATATGGAATCGAATGATATATTCATATACTGGGTGCTCCATTGTAAAAATGAAACTTTGGTTGGACACGCTCGGCTTAATCACCCAGTATGCGAGAAAATAATTTTTGAAGACAGTATTTATCGATATGATTACGGAAAAAGTTGAGCAACTCAAAAATTTTTTCTCTGGCCGTCACTGACACTGGACCGAGGGAATATTATGACTAACCTTGCATTGAATGATACCAACGTATAGACTCTCTCTTTTTTTGCATTCCAAGATCTGAGAAGGAAACCGAAAATTTTTCATTGCAGTAACTCATTTTCATGGGAACTTTTTCAGAGCTTCCAGAAAATTTTATACAGGATGCTGCCCACTTGGACTTTGAAACTTCCAATATAGATTTGTGATTTATATTTCAGTTCCTTTGAAAATGTTCATATCATATGGGGAAACCAAATTCACCATTCTCCATCCAAAAATTTTGGTAATTTGTTGATTCACAGGTGAATTATATTTTGTCATTGCGTTCATGATAATTCCCCAAATAAAATAATACTACAGATTATCAGAGATTATCCTCTGAATAAATCAAGAAATCACCAATCACCTGGTCTGTGTAGATATTTCTGATCATATGTATACATTTTGACATACTTTTAGCTACAACGATATTGGAGAGACGAAATTCGGATTGTCTTCTGTTTGTTATTTTCATTTTAGTAAATTTCTCTTAAAACAGATTTTCAGGAACTGCTTTTGTGCTTCAGAATGAAAAATATAAGTCAATTTACTAGATAGAGGAAAAGAAACAGCAATTTATGATTTTTCTTGTATTTTATGGTTCTTTCGCAGTATTTTGGTCGATTTCGATTGTTAACTACCTTAAGAATTATAGCCTACGGTACATAATCTTCAAATACAGTGGTACCTGACATGAATTCCTGGACCTGGAAAAACAGAAAGAAAGAATGGTATACCTATTTTATAGATTTTTGATGCTTTATTTATGTTACATTGTGAGAATTATCGTGTTAGAGGCTTCTGCCTCTATTCGTATCATTATCAGATTCGTAATACAAAACTGTAGAATACTGTCATCCAACTTCATATTGCTATGAGGGCATTGGGGTGGCTCACGTTGGACGGTAAACTGTACAAAAAATCTGTGAATCTTATATCAAAATATTTAGGGTATCTATATCATTAAGCGCTTTCTACCTTTGAATTCAAATAAAACACAAATAAAACAAAGTATTCATGAGAAATCATGAATATTTTTTATTTGTTTGAAAGACCTGTTGATCTCATTATGCCTGAAATATAACATCGTTCAAATTTCCGGAAAGGCTGGAGTGGTGCACATCCGAAATGTCCAATTTTTCATGACTCTGGCGCATACATCAGTCTGAATTTTACCGATGGGAGTAGTTGATTTATGCCGATCAGATGTCCTCCTCCCATCACTTGGCCTTGAATGATGTCACATGATCTTGATGAGGTATTCATCATATGACTGTGGTTGTGACCTTTAATGACTTTTAACTACGTCATATGACGTTGATGAGTCGTTTTGAAGGTCGTTCAAGGTCACACCGTTCGTCGACCTTGATTATCATCAAGGTCATTCGACCCCCCTCCCTTGTTGATAATTCCTATATATCCTTAGAGTACATGCTTTCACACTCAGTTCAGATTAGCTGAAGTATTCGAATAAGTGATAAATATTCGGTGAGTTCCAAGGTGACAGCAAGTTTCTATCAATCCAAGGAGTGGATTGAGATTAGCGTATTTTATACTATCGAATCATAATTTCGCTATATTTTTGAAATGGACGATTTGAAATTTGACATTGAAAAGATTAATTTTGCAATTACTCAACCAAGTGAGGTTTTAGAGCAGAAGCCTATAACATCCCTGGTTATCGATAGAGAATATAAAATTGATAAAATGTCAATGCTCTCCACACGATATGGTAAATGTATTCAAATAATATTGATGGAGCAGAAAAACAATGCTTTATTTCTAAACGTGTCACAGAGCAGTTCACGGAAGTTCTAGCTTCTTGTCGAAATTCAGATTCCAACGCTCATATGGGTATACTTCAGAGTTCAAAGATAGTCGAATATTATTGATACTCGCATGTATAAATTTCGTTATATCTTTCGATATATTTTCGGATTGGTCGGTGTTTTGAAAGCCGATGATGATGTATCGTGGCCTTTCGAGACTATTGGATGTCTTCACGGCCCATATACCTGAGGATGTATCCCGA
>WOGJ01300030.1:0-15651 GCA_015342185.1 Leptinotarsa juncta
GTATACACTACCAAGATTCAAGGCTTTGGGTAAGTTGTTCACATATAGAAGGAAGAGTATTGGTCCAAGGATAGAGCCCTGAGGTACACCCTGCCTAATCATAATTCTACTAGATATATAATGGTTCTCTGCGTTCATTATGCTAACAACTTGGGATCTATTTGATAGGTATGATCTAATGAGTTCATAATCCACACCCCTTATACCATACTTTTCCAGCTTATTTAGGAGTTGTTCGTGGTTTACCATATGAAAGGCCTTTGAGAGGTCATAGTACAAGCCGACCGAGGTTTTTTTGCTATCAGCATTCTCTGTTATTTGTTTTACCGCATTAAATATCGCCAGTTCGGTGGACATTCCTTGTCTGAAACCAAATTGGTGGGAGTTCAGAATATTATTCGAGTTTATAAATGAGATGAGCCTATTATAAATTACGCGTTCAAATATCTTACCAGGTGATGGAAGTAATGATATTGGTCGGTAGTTATTAATGTTGTTCTTGCAACCTTTCTTGTAGACTGGAAATACTTTAGCTATTTTAAGATCATCTGGATAAGTACCAGTTGATAGGCTTTCATTGATTATGTTTGCCAAGGGTTCACATATGTACTCTGAAATTTTTTTCAATATTGCTGGTGGTATGCTATCCACACCGCATGAGAATTTCGGTTGCATATTATTTAATATATTGACTATTTCTGGACAATCCACCGGTCTGAGAAATATTGTAGTTTTGTTGTATGCTATGTTATCATTTTCTACCTTATATTCATTGCTGAACTGAGTGAAAAATCTATTGAAACGATCTGCTGTTTCCCTAGGATTTGTAACGTACTGATCATTTTCATCTTTTAAGACTACAGTTGTATGTCTGTTTTTGTTTTTGGTTTGATTGAAAATACTCCATAGTGTTTTAGATTTGTTTTTCGAGGCAGAAATTTTACTATCATTTACCGCTTTTTTGTGATTTGATAAATATTTTCTGTATGCCTTCCTTTCCTGTTTATATCTGATAAGTAATGCTTGACATTTCGTTTCTTTATATCATCATCAATATATTTGGAGTATCTTTTTATTTCAGACGTAGCCCAGTTAGTAACATTTTGTTGACTATGTTCGACTAAAATGTACTTACGTTGTGGTGAACACCTTGAAAATGGATCTCCTGTGAAGCCTGGAGGACAAGCACATATGGGATTATGATTTTTGCTGGTACACTGGGCTCCCAAACCACAGGTATTTGGACAAGGATCACTACATTTCTGGTTGATACAAGCTCTATCCAAAGCACATTCTGAACTAACAATACATTCTGGTCGACAATTTGGAGGTACACCAATATAAGAAGGAGCACAAGAGCAAACTGCTTGCTTGTTGACTTCCCTACATTGACTATTTGGTCCACACGGAGATGGTTGACACGGATTCTCACTTTTGGGTAATTCTGCAATAACTTCTTTACACTGGAAAAATGGGTCCCCAGTGGAACCTGGTGGACAAGTACAGGTAGGAACATGTTGGATTACTGTACATTCAGCCGATATTCCACAAGTTCCAACACAGGGATCTATACATTTATATGCAAGACAAGCCAAGTGTGATGAACAATCAATGTTTTCTTCGCATTCTCGATGGCATCCTTTATTGCTATCGTATGGATCCCCTTCATAGCCTTTTGGACAAATACATGCACCAGCACCATTTTTCTCGCGACATTCGGCATTTGGGCCGCATGGAGAAGGGAAACAAGGCGATGATGGAGGAGTTCGTTCTGTAGCTGAAAAAAAAAGTAATTCAATTAGAATTATGGTCCACTAAAGAATTTTGAGCATCCTTACTCAATGTGGGTAAAGAACAAGATCTAAATGGATCACCATTATAGCCAGGTAGGCAAGAACAAACAGGGCTATGATTCACTACACTACATTGGGCATTAATACCGCATGATCCAGGACAAGGATCTTTACATTTATCAGCTTTACATGCAAGATTATTAGGACATTCCAAGTCGTTCATACATTCTGGTCGGCAGTTTGGAGGTCGACCGATAAAATTTGGTAAACAAGAACATGCAGGTTGAGTGCCAATGATTCGACATTGAGAGTTAGGTCCACATGGTGATGGTAAACATGGGTCGCCTATGTCTTTAGA
Organism: Leptinotarsa juncta; assembly: GCA_015342185.1. Taxonomy (NCBI): domain Eukaryota; kingdom Metazoa; phylum Arthropoda; class Insecta; order Coleoptera; family Chrysomelidae; genus Leptinotarsa; species Leptinotarsa juncta. Next base: position 2,152 of record WOGJ01300030.1, read on the forward strand.
AGGTGGAAGTACTAGAAAAGAAGAAGATTACAAAGAAAAAGTAGAAAATAGAAAAGCAAACATACATTCCAGTTTAGAGCAACGTATAAACGGTTCTCCCGTAAATCCTGGTGAGCAGCTGCAAATGGTATTGTGGTTGATTACTCTGCAATTTGCGTTTATACCACAAGTTCCAGGACATGGATCAATACATTTTTGAGAAATACAGGCTTTATCCTGTGAACATTCTGAGCTGCCTAAGCATTCAGGTCTACACATAGGTGGTGATCCAATATAACCGGAGTTGCAGGAGCATACAGCGTGATTGTTAACTTCACGGCATTGACTATAAGGACCACATGGTGATGGCGCACAAGGATGTTGAGGTTTTTCTTCAACTAAAGAAAAAATTAACGCCGTTTCTTCAAAAAGGATTAACAATGAACAATAATGTTTGACCTAACAATACTTTTTATGAAACTTACGTAACAGTTAAGAATCGGAAAACTTAATTTCAGATATCAAAAAAATTTAGACTGGCTCAAGTAATTTATTTTTTGTATATTTCATAATTGAGGCAAAAGTTTTAAAGTGAATTTTGGGCTTCGATAACGGAAAAATATTGTTTTTAGAAACGTCGATCACTAATGAAAGATAAGTTTTGAAATTTTATTTCATTCAATAAATTTTTCTCAATTTGTAAGCAAAAGTTACTGAATAATTGGACCCTTCAGTGATTTATATTACGCAGAAACTTTTCGGGGTGAACTTTTCAGTTTGCCCTTCATTGATTGCCCTTCTCTATTGATTTAGCTTTGTTTATTTTTCAGATTGCGAAAAGTTATATACTCAAAAAACAGTAAGAAGTACCAGTATACCTGAGCTGCTATTTTTTTCATGTTTATATTATGAATACTAAAGTTTTACAAATAATGCCACAATAATGTTACCATTACTTCAATACTGTTTATTTTACTTATACCAATTGCATCATTCGAAAACCAAAACTATATGTATTATTTATATTATGCTTATTACTGATTCTCACAGTTCTACAAAATCTGTAACTAGTTCATACAGTAGTTCAATGAGTTTCTTGGTTAATTTGAAGAAAAAAAATGAAAATGTTTATAAAGTTTTGATAAGAAACGAAATCATTACTAAGTATAATACCATCCAAGCTTGAAAGAAAATAGGATAATTACAATCTGAGTTTCAGCGTAATTGGTATTGATACAAATGTAGTTATTAACACACATTATGATTTTTCTGAAAAGAAATTGCTCACCAGCTCGAATAATTGTACAAGTTTTTGTTGGATCACCAGAATATCCTATAATACACGTGCATGACGGTACATGGTTAATAACCCTACATTCAGCGTTGATACCACATGTGCCAGGGCACGGATCAACACATTTATTATTAGAGCATGTTCGGCTACGATCACAATCTGTATTAATAACGCATTCAGGCCTGCAACCCGTATAAGGATCTCCAAAGTATTCTGGTATGCAGCTGCAAGATCCAGCACCATTTCGTTCTTTGCATAAGGCATTAGTGCCACATGGTGAAGGGTTGCAGGGATTTCGAGGACTTTCAGTTACAGGAGGAGCTGAAAAGTAAGAAATGAGAAAGAACAGATTATAGAAAGTAAAGTGAATAGAGGTCTTACAAAGCGGTATTGTAGCACATCCTGTGAATGGATCGCCAGTAAAACCAGTTATACATTGGCATACAGGGGCATGATTTATTACGTTACAAGTTGTGAAAGACCCACAAGAACCGGGGCAAGGATCTTTACACCTTTCATTTTGACATGCCAAATTTCTGGGACATTCTTCGTTTATCATGCATTCTGGTCTACAATTTGGTGCTCTACCGATATAATTTGGTAGACAAGAGCATGCAGCTTGACCACCTATTATTCTACATTGGGAGTTTGGTCCACAAGGAGAAGGAACGCATGGGTTACCGCTGGGTTCCTCAACAGCTTTTTCTAAAAAAGAATCAAGAACATGCAAGAAAGAGAAATAAGGAATCGCAAAGATAGTTAGCCTTACTTTCCTCCAATATACATCTCACGAAAGGATCACCTATATAATTTTGAGGGCAACTGCAAATAGGATTGTGATTCACAACTTGACACCGTGCATTAAGCCCACATGTTCCAGGGCAAGGGTCATTGCATCTACTATTTATACATGCTTTATTTTGTTGACATTCAGAACTAACCATGCATTCCGGTTTGCACAAAGGTGGGTTTCCAATATAGTTTGGTTGACAAGAACACACTGCATGGCCATTAATTTCTTTACAGTTACTATTAGGCCCACAAGGCGAGGGTATACATGAATCCCGTTTCGGTTCGTCAACTAAGAAAGAAGAAAAATTAATTTGGAACTGTTAGAACAAGTACAACAAGCTTACTACGAGGTGGGAGTCTACAGGAAGTCAGCGGATTTCCAATGAATCCAGATATACAGTAGCAGAGAGGCGCACGATTGACAACACGACATTCTGAGTTCAGTCCGCAGGTACCTGGACAGGGGTCTTTGCATTTATTATTAACACATGCGTGTTTTCTTGAACAATCTGAGTTTGTTACACATTCTGGTCTACAACCTGTATAAGGATCTCCAACATATTCAGGTAAGCAAATACAAGAACCGACGGCATTTCTCTCCTTACATATAGCGTTTGCCCCACATGGTGAAGGATTGCATGGAGAGGGAGGTTCTTCGGTAGATTGAATGACTGAAATTTCGTTAATTTATTGTTCACAGTGTTTGGATTCGGAACCGATTATATCTTACTTGGTATAGAACTACAACTAGCAAATGGATCGCCAGTATATCCTGGTTTGCAAGAACATACAGGTCGATGTGTGATAACGACGCAGTCGGTGTTAGCGCCACAGGATCCAGGACAAGGATCACTGCATCTTTCTCTTTGACAAGCTAAATTACCAGGGCACTCTGCATTTATAAGACATTCAGGTCTGCAGTTAGGCGCACGACCCACGAAATTTGGAAGACAGGAACATGCCGGAGTGTTTCCAATCACTCTGCACTCTGAGTAAGGACCACAGGGAGAAGGCTGGCAGGGATTTTCGTTGGGAACTATCACGGGAGTTCCTAATAAAATTATCAATTTAGAAAATATACTTAAAGTAATTCATCCATATTTCTTACTTTCTTCCTGCAAACATCTAACAAATGGGTCGCCGGTGAATTCTGGAGGACAACTGCAGATTGGATTGTGATTGATTATTTGACAACGGGCATCCAAACCGCAAGTGCCTGGACAAGGGTCCTGACATTTTGAATTGATACATGCTCTGTCCAAAGAACAATCAGCACTGATCATACATTCAGGTTTACACATTGGCGGGGAACCTACATAGTTTACTTGACAAGAACACACGGCATGGCCGTTCACTACTCTGCATTGACTATAAGGACCACAAGGTGAAGGCTGGCAGGGATGTTTTTTCGATTCCTCTTGGACTAAGGAAAAATTCGAGTAAGAAGATCGTGATAAATAAAATATACCAATAAATTGAAAATATACATACTGGGTGGAGCAAGATGGCATGATATTGTGGGATTGCCTGTATATCCTTCAAAACAGAAACATGATGGGGCATGATTGAAAACTTTACAATCAGCATTGATCCCACAGGTTCCAATACAAGGATCCTTACATTTATTATTCAAACATGCTTTATTTCTTGAACAATCTGTGTTAGTTACACATTCTGGTCTGCAGCCTGAGTAAGGATCACCAAAATATTCTGGTAAACAGGTGCACGACCCTGCACCATTCTGTTCCTTACATATTGAATTTGGTCCACAAGGTGATGGGTTGCATGGATTTCGGTGTTCTTCAAGTAAGGGTACAACTGAACATCCTGCAAAAGGATCTCCAGTGTATCCTAACTCACATAGACAATTTGGTGAATGATTGACAACTATACAGGTAGTTCTTTGTCCACAAGATCCTTTGCACGGATCTCTACATTTTTCATTTATACATGCTAAATTTCCTGGACATTCAGCGTTGATAGTACATTCAGGGCGACAATTTGGAGATCTCCCAATATAATTGGGCAAACATGAACATACTGCCTGTTGGCCTATTATTCTGCATTGTGAGTATAGTCCGCAAGGGGATGGTATACATGGATCTTTCCTCGCTTCATCTTCTACTGGGCGTTCTAAAATATTTCAATGAAATGTTGACTTTTGCTTTTAATCTTGACCGATTTTTTATGAGAATCCATAATAAAAATATTAATACTCGTTACTGTTATAACATAAATCAAGTTTTTTTGGAAACTTCGAACTGATTCAAATAATCAATTATCTTACTTTCTTTCATGATGCAACGAATGAAAGGATCTCCTATTTCTCCAGGTGAACAACTGCATATAGGATTATGATTGGTTACGTGACATCTTGCATTCAATCCGCAAGTTCCTGGACATGGGTCAGTACATTTTTGATTGATGCAGGCTTTATCTTGAGAGCAATCTGTGCTCACTGTACACTCCGGTCTACACACTGGAGGAGATCCACTATAATTAATTAAACAAGAACAAACAGCATGTTGATTCACAACCCTACATTGGCTGAAAGGCCCGCACGGTGAAGGTCTACATGGATCAGTAGGTTCTTTGATCACAGCTGAATGGAAAGAAAGAGAAGTGAGTTTGAGTAAGAATAAGAGAAGAGTAAGAAAATGAAAAATAAATCTTACGAGTTTCAAGTATCGGATGGCAGGATCGCAATGGATTCCCTGTATGGCCAACCAAGCAAAAGCAGCTGGGAATATGATTGTTCACACGGCAATCAGCATTTATACCGCATGTTCCAGGACAAGGATCTTTGCATTTATTATTGACACATGACTTATCACGTGGACATTCGGAATTCATTACACATTCTGGTCTGCAACCTACATAAGGGTCGCCAAAATATTCGGCAATACATGAGCAAGATCCTGCGCCGTTTGATTCTCTACAAATTGCATTTGTTCCACAAGGGGAAGGGTTGCAAACGTTTATAATCTCCCGAGATGGAATATCTAAAATAAAAATCAGTTTTTTTTTCGTATCTTCCTCTTCATTTTTTTCATTTTAAGATCGTTTTTGGCTTACGTTTTTCACAACCCGAGAAAGGATCTCCTGTATAACCAGATAAACAGTAGCAGATTGGTATATGATTGATAGTTCGACATTCCGCATATGATCCACATGACCCGGGACACGGATCCTGACATCTTTGATTAACACATGCTTTATTTGATTGGCACTGTGAATTCACCGTACATTCTGGTCTACAATTTGGTGGTTGGCCAAAATAATTTTCAAGACAAGAGCATACTGGTCGGTTATTTAATGTATGGCATTCGGAAAAAAGTCCGCAAGGTGATGGTGAACAAGGGTTCGGTGGTAATTCATTTATGATTTGTTCTGAAAAAAGGAAAACGTGCAGAAAGTTATAGGGAGTTTGAGACAGAATATCTTACTTTCTTCCTTCAAGCACCGACTAAATGGATCCCCTATATAATCTGGAGGACAACTACATATTGGATTATGCATAATCACCTTACATATAGCATTATAACCACATGTACCGTAACAAGGATCTTTACATTTTTGATTCTGACACGCTTTATCAAGTGAACATTCTGAATTCACAATACACTCTGGTCTACAATTTGGTGGAAAATTTATGGAACCAGGCGAGCAAGAACAAACTGGTCTGCCCTCTTGTATTCGGCATATGCTATAAGGGCCACAAGGTGATGGAATGCATGGATTTCGCTGGGGTTCTTCAACAATAACTGAGGAAAATTTTATGGTAAAAAATATTATTTTCAATAATTATGCGTTTCTTACTGTTTTCAATTTTTCTGCATAATGTTAAGGCATCTCCTGTATATCCTTCAATGCAATAACATGAGGGATTATGATTAATTACGGTACATTCTGCATAAAGTCCACAGCTACCTATACAAGGGTTTCTACATTTCATATTTGAACATGCACGATCATGCGCACAATCATTATTTGTCAAACATTCGGGTCTGCATCCACTATAAGGATCTCCATGATATCCATCAATACATAGGCATGCACCAGCACCATTTCTTTCAGTGCATATCGCATTTGAACCACAAGGGGAAGGATTACAAGGATTTCGTGGTTCATCAGTGATAACTGAAAGATAATGAGAAAGGAATTGAAGAAAGAATGAGTTTCCGAAACAAGTAACCCAATGGTCAATGGTGCATATGATTGCAAAAGAAGTACCAAACTAGTTTACATATTATTGATGCTTTCTGTTTGCCTCAGACCTTTGGGTTAATTTTTGTAGCATAAAAAAGAAAAAGTACAAGAATAAAAAATAGCACAGAATAGTTTACAATGTTTATAACTTTTGAACACTCACATCATAGCAGTCACATCGCTGTTTTTATGTATCAAATTCGTTTTAACAGGTACCTAGCTGTTTCTCTAAGAGAAACCTCAAAAGTTCTATGGAGACTTATGCAAGCTAAGGAAAAGGAAAAGCAGGAGCTCTTACTTTGACATTGAAGCCATATGATATATTCGCTTAGAGTGAACTGACTACAAAAAAATGCCCGATTTTAAATTACATTAATAAGAATAAATCAAAAGAATTACAATATATAACCTGCTTGAGGTGAATAAAAGTTAGTATTCATTTTAGTTTATTTAAAAATTTCAAAAATATAGATGTAATAATTATTGGGAGTTATTCATGGTGATATCCTGGTCATGATCAGAATATTTATAATTATTAGGGGCGTACAGAAAATTTTGTGTCGGGGAAAATGAGCTCAAAAAAATGAGGCATTCGATCATTTTTTAATTATTATCATGAATATTGGCAATAAAATATAAAAATTGTGAAGAAAATAAAGTTATGAAAACCAATACCTATATCAATGCAATTCCGATAACTATGGTGCGGCAGTTTATTATGTTTTCGAAAAATTTCAAATTTTTTGCTATTTCAAATGGTTATTGCTCAACTCTAACTATAAATGTGTCATGTATTTGCAGGTTTAATTTCTTATCATCCATATAAAATGTTTCAAGCTATAATATTGTTATATCACATTTTAATAAACATGGTTCATGAGGTCTGTTACTGTAGTTTGTGTGTACGAATTCTGTTAGAATTCTTACTGAATTTTGTCAAAAATACAATTTTTATTTAAGGTAAATAAAATTTAAGTTTTGAGTACTTTGAATATATTGCCAAAATATGCAAAACAGATATCAGGCGGTTAAAACGGGTTATTCCATTTTATTATCTATGAGTATACTATAACTATAACAACACTGAAAGTATTCAGTGTTGCGACAATTTCTGCACCCGAATAGGTCTTTGAATGAACAAATGAATTTGAATTCGGCATTTTCTGCTGTACATATTTCAAATCAATTTATATTATATTAGACAATTGAAGTCCGAACTGATGAAATACACCACGAAACATTGTCAACCACCTTCAAAAAAAAAAGATATTCGTATCAATTCGTAGGATTGAAAAAAATTGTTTTGAAAACATAGTTTTGATCGTTGTCCAAATAGACAACTTGTTGAAAATTGACAATAGTATTGAAATATATAATCCTTTATACAATACATTATACATCAATACCGACAGTTTCTAGAAGAGGGTTTATTTCTATCCTCTAATATAAATTTTGACACCATCTTTCATAAAATTTTTGAGAATTGGTAAAAAACTCGTAATTTAGAATTATTGTTGAAATATAACAAACTCAAGAGTAATATTACATAATTTTTCAATTAGTGGCAACAGCTCTGATTTAATTTTATAATTTTGATAGTGACCCTATCAAATCCAGACGTTCCTTTGTGCTCGAATTGTTAGTTATAAATATGAAATCATATACGCTTCACAACAATTGCTTTTCTGCCATTGTACCATATTTGTTTTACCTTCTCAGTTTGACGATGGCCAATTTCAATAAAGTATTCTTTGGAATTCCCACTAATTTCATTAGTGTTTCAATCACTCCTAATTGGAATTTATAATTAAATTGATAGTTCTCCATGTCAATTTTGGTGTTGCTTCTGCAAACCCATTATGAAGATTTTTTTCAAGATGGAGTTTTTTTCTCTAAGTTTTATTTATACTTGAGCCTTCTCTTATATTACCTTTAATGTGATAATACTATTTGTGGGTTTTTTAGGTGCATATACGTTTTCTTTTTTTGACTGGATAAAATTTGATTCAAAAAGTTTGATTTCATATGAATCATTAGGTTTATAGTTTAAAACACAAGATTTATATTTGCTCAGCGTTGTTGGAAAACTCAGCACTGTTCAAAAGTTATAAGAAATAACATATTAAGTAATCGCTAGTTCTATCATGTAGCAAAAACAGAAAAGGAAAGAAAATAGTTTTTGGTCTCAATCTCGGATGGCTTAGAAATATGAATTATTTGTCTGAAACATACGACTTACCTGGAATACGATTGCATCCTGAAAATGGATCTCCTTCAAAACCAGATAGACAATTGCATATGGGTCTATGATTAATAACATAACATTGCGCATTGAATCCACAAGATCCAAAACAAGGATCTTTGCATTTACTTTCAACGCATGCCAAATTAAGAGGACAATCCTGGTCGATCAAACATTCTGGGCGACAACTTGGCGGAACTCCAAACATTTCCGGTAGACAGGTACATACAGCTCTATTGTCCACTATTCGACATTCAGCATTTGCTCCACAAGGTGATGGAATACATGGAGAAACCGATATTGGCGGCTTGACTGAAATATAGAGATTGTAATTGTAATGAAATACCTAAAATATATAAAACGTATTTTTACCTGTTTTGATACATTGTGTGAACGGATCTCCACTAAAGTTGGGGGGACAGCTACATATTGGATTATGATTGTTGACCTGACATCTGGCTGCAATTCCACATGTTCCAGGACAAGGATCTTGACATTTTTGGTTTATGCATGCTTTGTCTAAACTACACTCTGATGTTACTAAGCATTCTGGCCTGCATAAGGGAAGGATACCGAAGTATCCTACCTGACAGGAACAAACTGCTTCATCATGTTTTACGCGACATACACTATTTGGTCCGCAAGGTGATGGCTCGCAGGGAGTCACAGATGCTGTAATTGTTGAATTGATTATATTGCATTTTCAAATGAATGAATTACTCACGTTCTCTAGGCTGTTCTCGACAAGCTGTAAATGGATCTCCCATCAGTCCTTTACCACAAGCGCACACGGGCACATGGTTGACTACGCTACATTCGGCATTGATTCCACAAAGACCTTGACAGGGGTCTCTGCAGTGTTGTGATAGACAAGCAAGATGACTGGCACATTCCGAGTTCATGGTGCACTCAGGTTTACAACCACTAACATAAGGATTTCCTATGTATGGTGGTATGCAAGTACATCGAGCAACGCCAGCACTCACTGTACATTGTGAATTTTCAGCGCATGGGTTCGGAAAACAAGGGTCTTTGGGTCTCACAACGACAGGTATTTTTGAACATCCAATAAAAGCATCTCCTTCATAACCAGCTAAACAACTACAGAAAGGATTGTGATTGATAACATCACATCTTGCATAACTTCCACATAATTCTATACAGGGATTAACACATTTATCTTGAATACAAGCTTTATCTTTTTGACATTCTTGATTAATTGTACATTCTGGTCTGCAGTAGGGTGGGCTTCCAATATAATTAGATACACAGGAACAGACTGGTCGATTTTCCTTCACCTGGCATATGGAATTTGGACCGCAGGGTGATGGATCACAGGGATTTCCCTTATGTTTAGGTTCTTCAGATACTGGAGGGCTATAGCAACTTATGAATGGGTCACCCTGCTTTCCCGGAGTACAACTGCATATTGGGTTGTGATTGATGATGGTACATAGTGCATTTCGACCACAAGTACCATCACAAGGATCAACACATTTCTGGTTAACACAGGCTTTTATTTGTGGACATTCTGAACTGATTATACATTCAGGTTTACAAGCTGGTGGAATGCCTTGATAATCTGGTAAACAAGAACAGGTTGCGTACCCTTGATGTGATACTAAACATCTGCTGAAAGGTCCACAAGGGGAAGGATCACATGGATTTAGACTTGGAACTATTTCTGCGGGTGGTTTGAATTCGTAACAACTCATGAAGGGGTCTCCGGTAGATTTTGGAGGACAGTAACATATTGGAATATGATTTGTCACTTCACATTGTGCACCCACTCCACATACACCTGAACATGGATTTATGCATTTGTTATTTATACATGCTTTGTTCAAAGGACAATCTGGATTTATAACACATTCTGGACGACAGGCTATCCATGGGTTTCCAAAGAACCCGGATTTACATACACAGGTTAGAGAAGAACTTGATTGTTTACAAATAGCATTGGCACCACACCGGACACTTTCGCAAGTTTCAATGTGTGGTTCTGGTTCTGAAAATTAGTGAATCATTATTTTTTTATGAAGAATATTACACTCACTTACTTAAAGGTGCAGAGCAATGTTGAAATGGATCGCCGAAAAGACCTTGTGGGCAACTGCATACAGGAGTATGTAATACAACAGAGCAGACGGCGTTAACACCACAAGAACCTGGACAAGGATCTACACATGATAATGCAACACATGCTTTATCAAATGGACAGTCTGCGTTCGTTAAACATTCTGGTCTACATTGTGGATCATAAGGAGCTTCTGGTCCTAGACACGGATCACAAATAGCAACTTGACTTCCATAAATATAGCACTCCATATTTTCACAGGGAGATGGTAAGCAGGGTTGAGTTGTGATATTGGGATATGTGGGAATAGTCACAGGTGGTGTAGACACACACTGGAAGAAAGGGTCACCCATAAAACCTTCAGGGCAAACACAGGTGGCGGTATGATCTCTAACTTGACATATTGCATTTATACCACAAATACTTCCTGTACTACATGGATCTAAACAGTGTCTATCCAGACAGGCTTTGTTAATCGGACAATCAGAATTCAGAATACATTCGGGATGACAACCGAATTGTGGATCTCCTTGAAAATCAGGTAAACATGAACAAACAGCTCTTCCTGATATGATTTGACATACAGTATTTGAACCACAAGGACTTGGCATGCAAGGATCTTCTATTGGTACTAAAGTTGAAATAGACATACACCGAATTACTGGATTACCGGTGAGTCCATAATCGCATGAACACACTGGATGATGTTGTTCAATTTTACAATTTGCATTTACGCCACAAGATCCTGGACAGGGATCTTTGCATCTATATCCAATACAAGCTTGATGTAATGGGCAGTTATCATCTACAACACATTCAAACCCATGACAACCAGCCGGACCAGTCGGATCTCCACCTAAGCCATCTGGACATTGACACATGGAATTTCCACCTGTGGTTATAACACACTGAGCTCCAGGTCCGCAAGGATTTGGTGTGCAGGGTGTTGAAGGTTTCAATCTACATCCAGAGTAGGGATTGCCGATAAATCCCTGCCTACAGAAACATTGTTCTTGGTTTCCTGTGACATAGCAATCAGCATTTGCTCCACACGGACCTGGACTACATAATGATGTAACTTGTGGTTCAGCACAATTTCTAAATGGATTTCCTATGGTTCCAGTGGGGCATGAACATACTGGTTCTTGTAAAGGATCACATTCCGCCCCTCGCCCGCAAGGATTTGGATCACATGGGTTTCTTGCTTCTATGCATCCACGGATTGTATTTGGGCTCTCCAGGAAACCAGGCAAACAAGTACATTTTGCAAAACCATTGCTCAAAATTGCACACTGAGTATTTGGGCCACATGGTGAAGGTTCACATGGATTTGTTGGTAAGGAACAAGGAGTTTGTGGTGGAGTTCCTTCATATTCTGGTAGGCAGAAACAGACTGCATTACCACCAACGACTCTACATCCTGAATTTGGACCACAAGGATTTGGAGAACAGTCATCTCCTTCCGGGACTGAAAAAAAAGGAAGAAAGGTTTGCAGAATGTTCTACAATAGTCAATTTTATACATACTGCAATTTTTGAATGGATTTCCTGTTAGTCCCTTCGGGCAGAAACATATGGGATTTCCGTTGTCAAGCTCACACAAAGCATTTATACCACAGGGATTTGGATCACATGGGTTCAAAGGAGGTTCACATCCAGTTCGGGGATCTCCTCCATAACCAGGAGGACACTTACAACTGGCAACGTGGTAAATAACTTCACAAATAGCGTTAGCGGGACATTTGCATGGTGAGGCACACTGGTTGTTTATACATGACTCGTGTGTAGGACATTCTTCATCTGCTCTACATCCCTGGACAGAAGCACATTCCGTATACGGATTTCCTTGATAGCCTGGTAAGCACCGGCATTCTATTCCGTGATCTTTCGGTAAACACTCAGCATTTTCTCCGCAAGAGTCTTCAAAACACGGGTTTATGCAAATTCTGTTCAATCTGTCGCATAATTTATTTGGAGGGCAATCTTCGTTATACTGACATACTGGTTTATAATCTATCACTGAAAAATGAATACGATAGACAATATTCTCAAAAAGTTGATGATTTAAAGGTTTACCTGGCACACAGCCAACATAACCGTTTCCTTGGAAACCTTCTTCGCAACTGCAGTCGGATCCATGATTTGTATTAATGCAAACGGCATGATCTGCACATGGGTTTCTAATATCACATGGCTTATGGCAGGCTCTGTCGATGCACGCCTCAGTGATTGAACAGTCTTCATTTCTCGTGCAACTCACTAAAGTGAAAGGGTGCAAAGAGAATAGTAAAAGAAGATTTAATCTACTTCTATCTAATATTTTACAGAATTTTCTTTTGTACATGACGTTTTCATATTATGTAAATTTGACAAGGAATATAAGAAAATAAGTATTTTGAAATAAAATCTCGAAACATTTATCTCTCCCAAAGTACCTACACCATAGGTTCTGGTAAATGCCTGCCGGAAAATACCACGCTAGACATTGAATTATATCCAACATACATTTAAGCAAGATACCTCACAGAGGTTAGTCTATCAGATGTTTCTTGTTCATCAAGCAGCGGGACCATGCTGAAATCAATCGAGGTATTACCTCCCATCAGTACAGGAAAGATTCTACCCAAACAGCAGTGTGCTTGGAACTCGACTGATTGCAACGCGACTCGACTACATGAATGAAACCTTCGTCTAAGAGAAAGACTGTTAACTAGTAACAACTTCATCTCGTTAGATGCCCCAAGTGGGAAAGAAACATCCCATATATCAATACTCTAACTGAAATCAAAATTAGTTTGAAGATTGTAATGAGGATATATATATATATATACAGTGTCACCGATAAAGTCCGCATCAAATGGGAAACTTTTTTATTTATCGTTTTATGTGAAATTTGATTTTGGCATT
>WOGJ01300214.1:0-10243 GCA_015342185.1 Leptinotarsa juncta
TTGGGAAAAATAAACAAGCCTCTTCGCTGCACAATCAGATTTAACTGCAATCGGCTGGCGAAATTCATGTTACAGTGTCGGAGTGGTCAGTTACGTTTTAACGCCTGTGGTGTGTACATATGTGGTATTTTAAAGTTTGAAGTTTTTAAAATGTCACGTACTGATACGGCCGAAGAAACTGCTTACATGTGTCCCTACACATCACCTAAAAAAATTACCCCATGCCTAGCCGCATATTATTGAAAAAAATCGGTCGTTCCTTATTGCGACTCTGTACAAGCAGCCTTGTCTGGTAGATCACGTGAAATATGCATGATAATGTTTTGGAGCACTTTGTTGTTTAGATTGCTAGAGTATAGATGAAAACGGAGCCTAAAAAAGTGAAACATGAGGAACCCACCTTATATTTCTAGGAGTAGAGTCGTTAAATTGACTCCTCGAAAGAGATGAACTAGAAATTGCAAAAATTAGTGTATCGGATATTTAGTGGCAAAAAAGGAGAAAAGTGGCAAATTGGCACAAGTAGTGCCTCACTCACGATACAAAGACCTTAGGTTCGAACCTAACTTTGATCTGATATTTTTCTGGTGAGAATTTTTCTAATTGTAATTCGACTGTCTTTAGTCATAAAGTGTGCTGAATCACTTTCTCCGCCAACAACTTTTCACTTTTCCGTTGTTGCTTCATTGCCATAAAGAATGACGTAGCATAACAGTTGCATGCAAAAAATCCGTCAAAATGATGTGTTAGCATTGAATATTTTTCTTTTTATAATCATATTTTCCATTCGTTCCTGTTGAGAAGAAGCAAAGAAAAACAACACTTGAAAATATTGAAAACATTTACGATTTTACACAACAGATTTTGGTGAATTACACAAAAAACAATATTCACACATTTTTTATAACTTCTGAAAAACATTGTGATATATATAATACCTGCTAGTCATAGTTACTCCAAAATAATTCTCGGCAATAGAGAAGTGCTCTCTCTCAATCGCTTCCATTCAACGGACATGTCGCAGCTGCTATGCAACGTCCTTCTCTCTTGCACTAAATATATCACTCATCATTCTCTCTCGCGCAACAGTATATCATCGCATTTGTAATTGAATTATCTTTATTTTTCTATATATTTCAATTGCTTATTACCTGTGTATACATACTTGCCCAAAAACCATAAGTAGGTAATGACTTTCAGGCATATTCCTTATGTTTTAAACTATTACTTTGAATAACATTTGTTTGATAAAGAAGTAGGAGAAACATGGTAAAAAAATTAATAATAATTCATCCATGAAGAATTGAACATAGTTTGGTACGCAATATATTCCGGTAAATAAGGTAAATAAGAAATTGAATTAAAGATATACCCTGAAATTCGTCACTATTTGAAAAAAATATATAAATAATGAATTCTTCCTTTATCTATAAAGTCACTCCTATTTCGAATTTGACTTCATTTATTTTTATCCTTGTTTACTTTGGGTGAAGGTTTATTTGTATTTTCACTATTTGTATTTCACTATCTATACTTGTTGAATTTACATTCTATGTGTATATAATACGGTGATTTGCTCGTTTTACCTGGAGAGTTTTCCTGGAGGTTTGAAAACTGGTAATTTTATAAATTTCAGTGTGTTCTTTCCGAAATTCAACGTTGTCACTACGTATTTGGCACCACATTAAAAAAAGGCAGCTAAAAACAGTTTTTTTGCCAATATCTTCTCTCAATAGAAACATTTATATACGAAATTTTCTACAATTTATACAACAACTTTTTTTTGTAAAATAAATAGTTTTGGCGTACGAGCGCCCAAAACTCTCCAAAATGCATTTTAGTTGAAAAAGTCATGTTCACACTACCTTGGGGTAGAGTAGAAACGCGTGGTATATCCCTTCGCTTCGCTATTCTTGATGGACCAGTTGCTGCAAGTTCATCGTCTTTATTACCGATCGAAATGTCACAGACCAAAATTGTTTTCACACAATCCGCGATGGGAATATCAGTTTTGTCGCAATCATGTGGAAGTCGTATAGATATCACTGCCACTTATATTACAAATACCAGCACCAACGTTTCTCTGCAAGGAATGCAAGATATTTTAGGAATCTGCCTTGCACCAAGTTCTTGAGCAATAAGCAAACTCTGCGTCAAGTCAGGAAACAATCTCCCCCGGAGGAGAGGTCCTGCAAATAACCTTAGTCTACAAGAGGAGGTGGACGTTGTCTAAAGTACCTCAATTGTCATCCCTGTAACAAGGATAGAGATAAGGAGCTTTTTATTTCTCCACCTTTTGAGCTGAGAAGGTGGATATTGATCAAACGACTCCAGCGAACCAGATAAGGTTTTCAGCGTTCAGCAGAGCCAAATAAATCGGCTTATTCAAGGAACTGGATTTGGTGAAGTTTGACTAAATGTGAACCATAATAAACCCTCTCAGGTTGCAGTGAGAGTTAGAATAGACCCACTCGATTTATACCATTAGACTACCAATTTCTTGAGACATGTAATAGTTTGTTTGAAGGTGCTTGACAATGTTTCATGTTGCATTTCATTAGTTCAGACTTCCATTGTCTAATATGATGTAAATTGATTTGAAATCCCTGAAAGAATCTGTAAAACATTAAAAAGGTTAGCTGAAAAATAACAGTTATATTAGGCAAAAAAACTAAAATTACAATGAATTAAAATACAAGCAACAACAAAAAAAATAAAAAAAATGAATTATTAACACGAGATGAAAATTAAAAAATCATTAACAAGTAATGAAAATTAAAAATTGAAAGATTCCAAACCAAGTTACTTCTCGACGTATCTACAATCGTCATGGCGGGAGTTGGTCCAGTTCACTTGATTAGAGATTTCCATATGTTGCGTATCTCTACGCTAGCTTGGCTAAAGGCATTGTTAGACAATATATATGCGGCTTCTTTGAATTTTCTCCTAAACCAGTGTTCCTCCTTGTGGATGATTTCAGCTTGAGCCCACTTGATGTTATGTTGATAAGTCCAAACATGCTCTGCTAGGAATGACCTCTTAGTTTCACCGATATATGATTCTCCGCACTCTCAGGGTATCCGGTAAATGCAATTCTTGGAATCGCAGTCCGCGTTTGGTTGCCTGGTTTTCGTGAGGCTGCTACGGATAATGTTCCCAGATCTGAAACAGGTTCTGTTATACTTTGACCCAGTCCTTCTTATCCTTTCCGACAATTCTCTGATGTAGGGAAGTACAAGTACTGGTTGTGGCGGCTTCTCTTCCTTGTGAAGCTCTTGCTGTCCTGCTGTCTGTAATAATTTATCTTTCATCTCCGATAATTCCAGTGCTTATACACATGATTAAATTGACAACTTGAAATAGAAAATGGTTACATAAGTCGTTATTTTGAGCAGCAAGCTTCTCGTTTCGACATTACTCAAATCTGGAGAAAGCTACATTTCGACTTTGTCGCGAATATGTAAGGCCGCCATCATCAACGATTACTCAATTGTCGTATCTGACCGCGTAATACACCAATGCTGGAACGTCTAATGGTGAAGTCTCTTTTATCTGTGAAACGTTCGTATTCTGTTTTATAGCTGTCATTCTTTCATTAAATCCAGCATATTTTCCAAGCGGAGCGATTTTTCTTATAAGAAGTGGTCATGCACTGTCATGGAAATAAGGCATAATTTTTCAGATAGTGCCAAGATGTTAATCCCAGTTGCCCGTTTTTCTGCCTCAAAGAATTGTTATTTTAATGTAAGAAACATTTGAAATGTTGCACCCATAATTTAGCTGTAGCGTCACAAATGTAATCTGTTAAAATTCAATGTCAGATATTGACGTAGATGTATAATGGTTTGCTATCGTACACCAAAACTACTGAATTTACGAAAACAATTATCAGAAGTAGAAGGCCAAAAACTTTCTTTCCCAAAAATGAATCTATCAAAAATATCCCAAATATACCAAAAATATATTACATATATTTGTAGGAAATTTTTTCTAGTTCAATTTGGTATATGAATGATTTTGTAGTAAAATGAGTCTCAACGGAAGTATTCTCAAAAAACTGCCTTTAGGCTTAATTTTGAAATTGGAGTTGAGAGTAACAAAGATAAGTTATAATTCGGAAAGAGCACAAATAAATCTATAAAATTACCCTTTTTAAAACTCCCGGTGAAATTTCCAGAACCAAATGTCCGTGCTAATAAAATAGTGAAATCAAATTTCATTGAATTTCGTGAAGCTTCAATTCTCAAATTGAAACGTAAATTCAACGTATATTCAAAAAATATTCACTATTTCTTAGATCCACTGATTTATGTTAGAAACCGACGTAAGTTTGTAATAATTCATTCCGAGCTGCCAATACAGAGACCGTCCACGAACTGCATAGGCCTTGAACGCCACTGAAATGCCTAAAGGCACACTTAAAGTGCGGCCGACCGACCGTAGTATTATTGTGTGTTGTAAATGGGTCTGGAACTAGAATCTCGTGTAGGTCTCTAACCTTACAATTCTGGCCCCTTTGCCTGCCAGTATATTTTCGAAATTTGTCGGAGAGACCGCGTGAGCGCTCTGCTGGCGTGTGTTTTAGTTTTAAACAATGTAACTTTTATTTGGAAATTACCTAAGTGTAGTTTTAGTTGTGTTATAGTAAAGCTGACCGTTTGGTGTTTGTGTAAATTCTGAATATGTGTTTACTTTCGTCGAATAACAGGTGATTATGTGATGTGCTCTGTGTTGGTGGAGAGGGAGCGTTGGTTATAGTTAGTGCCTTTGAGGATTAGTTACAGTGCATGGATGCTCCGACTTAAATCCCATGTTTCATTCGTTTATAGTGGTTGAAATCGTTGAGACGTAAAAGAATATAAAAAATGAGGGTAATTTATTTTCCTTTCGAAATTGTTCCAACCCGAAATTGGTTTTGAAAATTCTTATATTGAAACTTCATTGATTCATTGTGGTTCCTCTCTAGACTATTTGAGATTATCGATTGATGGTTACTTGAATTGAAGCGTTTCCTCAAGCTTAAATCAATTTCCAAAATAGAATAATTTATGATCTATGAAAGAGTTCTTATGTATAACATAAATTTCGTCTATAATAGGTGGTATACAGAGAATATATTTGATTTTCTTTGTAATGGATAAATTTGAAAACTTCTTAACCGATTTTAAAAATTCTTCAATAGAAAATTGCAATAATGTAACCCAAGGCATAAAAAATTGTCCATAAAGAAGTCCAATAAGTAATCCATGTTCAATAAGAAAATGATTTAAAAATTTTATTTTTTAAACAATTATTTTAAAAGAATTCTTGAATTGCATTAAGAATTAATTCGCAAAAACTAACAGTTGTTCAAAAGTGTTTTTGAGGTGAGATTCATATTTATATTATGTGTGTAAATCTGAAAGAATATTTCAAAAAGAACATTAAGTATTTATTTGGTTGTAATGCATAAACTAAAAATGATTTTAAAAATTATTTCACTTAAAGAAAGTTAAATTATCAGTGACTTCCACTAGATTTTATTTAAAAAACAGTTCTTTAAGAACATAAGATTTCTCGTAAAATTTCAATGAATGATACCGAAGGTAACAGAAATTTGTTTATAAGTAAATAATTACTTATAATATGCAGCGGGTGGAAAACTAGTATGTAATAATAAATTAGTTAACCAAGTTTAGTGATCCAATAATTTTTCTGAAGAAAGGTTGGATAGGAAACAGGATCAATTTTTTCATTCCTCAAATTCTTTTTCGGGGCTCGAAAAGTAGTTTCTTAGATACATATTAGACATATTAGATACATTTTAATTGTTTTTAAAATAGTAATATTAACACGAAGAAACTACTTTTCGAGCCCTGAAGAAGAATTTAATTAAATTTGAAACGTCGGCAAGAAAAAAATTGTTTTTTTAATAAAAAATTGATCCTGTTTCCCAACCAACATTTTTTCAGGTAATAATAATAGTTATTCTTTGGCCAAGGAGGTGAATATAGTAGTTATTCTCATAACATTCTCTACAATATTGGAAATATTTTGTATTCTACATTTAACTGAGATACCTACTTATTTTTAGCATGATTGAGTTCGCTGAATTCACCCCTTAGAAATTAGGATTAAATAGTTTGGTCCACAATTCTCATTAATATCTGTACCTACCTGAGACGTAAACTGTCGTAACTACAAAATTCTCGATTTTGGGGTTATTGATGTAATTGCATTATCCAGGTGTATATTCTTGAGTGGATAGTTGTCATATCTGCACAGCTAATGAATGACGTCATAGCCAATGTGAATTTAATGTATCTGTCATGATATGATAGAGGTAAACTCAAGTAACTTGAGTTACAACTGCTCTCCTGTGCAAAATGTCAGTTACGAGTTACGATAGTTTACCTCTGAGGTACAGATAATTCATGTCATTACTTAAATCCATTAAGTAATCCATGACTCTCAAGTTTACTTTCAAAAGTTCCTCACTTTATTGACCGAAGTCATTTTTGTGGAGAACCAATGTTGGTATACATTTCAGACGAAAACGTTCAATTAGTAAGTAAGTACTTGGTGTTAATGAATTTTGTCTATCAAATGAAGTGACATTCGTTAAAAGAAGAAGCTGGAAGTACACAAAAATTTTTAATACAAGTGATTTCGTCAAACAGAAAGAAAAATCACATTATCCAAAATTTTGAATTCCTAAGAGTTCTTTGAGTTTCTTAATATTCGGATTTTGATAATTTACTCAACTATTAAGCTAGCTGTTAACCCCGCAAAATTTAATGACGTCCTTAACTTTGTGATTTTAATCTTATTTGAAGCTTTTTGATTCCACTATTAGTGAAGTGATTAGTGAACAAAAAATATATTTATTGAACAACGATAAAAATAAAATGAAAACAACAATAAAAATTAATTGGCGCTCCGGGGCGACTTCATTGATTCCAGTGGCGAATTTATTTTTAAAATTGTCTTCTCAGGGTGAGAAACCGAAAGATACCAACAGTTTCTTTTCCCATTATCAAATTTCTTCCTGTTACAAATTATCAGTGGATCATTGAACAATTTTATTTCAGTTTTATAGTTGAAATGTTAGTTTATACACAGACTGTAAGTGCAAAGGTAATTTCTTTCATAGTTTCTTTTTCATGAAAGTATTACATTATGTGTGAAATTTTAACAATATACTGAAAAGTATATTGATTTTTCCTATCACTAAACTTCTTCACTATGCATTCTGTTAGTTCAATGGTTAATCTATCTAATATAATTGAATTTCTGTTTTTTAATGTTCCCTTCACAGAATTACTCACAGAAATCTGATTGTTATGACTATGAGCAGAGTATCTAACTATCTAATAGGCCAATTAATATGTCTATCACAAAATATATATATTATCATACTGATCATGTAATTGTGAATTTGGATTAATAAACGTCTTATTATTATTATTATTATCGAGATTGAATTTTGAAGATGCCCGAATGATTTTCGTCATGGATGAAATTTTCCAGTCAATTTTTGAAATGTCATTGAGATGTTTTTTCGCCAATATCGAATATTTGAGGGAATGTAAGTGAATTGTGAGTGAATGAATCTGAATAAATAAATGATGCATACGAGAAGTGAAAACAAGCTTTTTCAAACCAAATGCCAATTTTAAGCATTCTCTAAAAATAATAATCCGATTTTTGCTAGTTCAACAGTTTTCAAATTATCCCGAATATTCAATTCATACGAGAAAAAAAAATTGTTAAATGATATAACATATACCTATGAGATTTGAAAATTTGAAATTACTACAGAATCGAATTTTCTAGAAATTATTTACTTTCAATATAATTTAGCGAGTTCAAAGATTATATTAGATGATAACTATAGCCTAAATAAAATGCCTAGAATTTTTTAATGGTATCTAAAACAACTGTATCATTGATTGATGCGACATCATGCAGCATGAGGTTTAACAGATTTTATTGAAAAACGAATTCGCGAACTATTTCACAGTGTATGTTCAACAAAAAAATGGGAAATATTGCTTTGCAATCACAATAATTCAATTGGATATCACTTGACATCCAGTTGAAAAAAATAGCGATGAAAGTACTTTCTAATTTGAATCGGAGACCAGTGGTATACAATACTTAAGTGTGGAAGACAAAAGCGCTTTACCTCCAAGGAATTTTTTTATTGAAAATATGATAAGTACTATATACTCTTTTTTGCGAACGTTTTTGAGATTGCTATTCCATTGAAATTTATATTAGGGATCAATGTAAGTAAGTGAAAATTTCAAACTTTAGAGAGCAATGAGTGTCAATCTGAAATAATCAACGATCATTTGATCAAATGTTTGTTCCTGTGAAAAATTGAATTTTACCCAGCCCTAAAACAATGAGTCCCCTTTTTGGGACTATTTCTATGAGTACGTCTACAAAGTCATGTATTATTACATGGACCTTCATCAACATTATTAAATTGAATTTTTGAGTTTTCCTGTTGAGTTGTTGGTAATACATACTTATCCAGGAAACACCAGCGTTAATGATATAGATATGATGAGAGAGATGCATCAAGGTTGTACATTTACCCGGATTATTCTGAGAGAATTTATGGGATTCGCTGGGATTTATTCTTAGATTCGTTCTTGAAGTCTCGTTTGTATTTCTCACCGCATTTTGCGTCACGTTATTTCTATAAACGAATTGGTTGTCCCGATATATAATCACAGTAGATTCTGATGCATTTTATATGTATATAGGTAACTATAAATTACTTTTTTAGTTTAAAATTACTCACACTATTTTTTTTGTGGAGTGGGAATTACCAATTAGCCG
The DNA here is from genome assembly GCA_015342185.1 of Leptinotarsa juncta. Classification (NCBI taxonomy): domain Eukaryota; kingdom Metazoa; phylum Arthropoda; class Insecta; order Coleoptera; family Chrysomelidae; genus Leptinotarsa; species Leptinotarsa juncta. The sequence goes on from WOGJ01300214.1 coordinate 8,833, forward strand.
CTAGGAATGTTTTTTGATACTGACTAACAGTGTAATTGATTATATATAAATATACACTTACTGATATAAGCAACGGATAAATTTCCGGAGAATCCGATAGTTGTAATGCGGATTCGAGGAAAAATACGTTTCCCGAGACATTTTCATTCAAATATAAAACTTGGAACGTAACTAGAATAACGTAGATGTCTGTTGAGATATGTGGTATGTCTCTCATAACGTCGAGCTATACGTCGGTCTCTATAGTTATAGCGAAACTGGTGGTGTAGTGTGTGATCTTATAGTTTACAAGTTGTAGATAATTGTCAAAAGTGTTCTATAGGAAGTTGAATTTTTCGTTATTTGGAAGCGAAAACGCTGCAATGGTGTGACAGGTACAGAAATTGAAGATTCAAGTAATCAAAATGAATAATATGGAATTCTATAAGAAATGAGAGTCGTTTTTTGTGACGGAAAACTTCTCGGAAAACAGACTTTGTCGACCTTTTTAAAAAACGTAAAAATAATTATAACGAGAAAGTTGATAGAGGTGTTGAAAGAGGAAAACTTTTGTGTTCACTCCGGTAAGTTACTGCATAAATAAAGAAGGTATATCATACATTTCTCAAAAAAAAACTATTGTATTTAATTTTGTCCACCATTTTAAATTTCATTTGATGTCACTGTTGTATAATACAACTTAACAAGCTAACTAATGAATTCAAGTTGAACTAGATAATTTTCTATTTCTTTACATACCTGTATAAAGTTCACCCAAAAAAAGGTCGACATATAACTTTTCCATTTATATTTTCAAGTCGAATGATTAAAAATAAAAACAAAAACTCGATGAGACATCTTAAATAGGCTTTCGAGGAATGTAATCATTCGTGAGTTTTCACCTGTTGGAATGTTCATCGGCCATTTAAGCAAACTCGATTTTGTTGTTCCCGGGAATTGCACATTATAGTGATTTATGTAGTAGTTTCATCAAAATCGTTAAAAGTATTGAACAACAGATATCCATTGAATCAATCCACAAAAATGCAAAGGGCCTAAATAGGTAATACTTTTTGTGTAATAAGGATGATATTTTTTTAAATGAAATCGATTGTGTTGTTGTGTTGGACCTTGACTGACAAAATAAATCTTTTATAATTTGTCTACATAAAAATTTCGGAATCATTCAAATATTTCGTTAGATGATAGGCAGATATTTTTGGTGAGTTCAACCACAGAATAAAATTTCTTAATTAAGAGGATTTCTATCACGATATCAATTTTTGAAGAGCTTTCCTAACATTCTCCAGTCCAGTTCATTCTCCTGATTTCAAGGGGTTAATCAAAAGAAAGTTTTTAGGTATCCTTTTCCTGTAAAATAATTAGTAGTTAGTTTTATGTTCGAAATAGTACTGCAATCTAATTCTGATAT